>JAYGGG010000570.1:0-72478 GCA_036346245.1 Bonia amplexicaulis | reverse complement strand
CAAGTCACGTCACTTTTCAGTCCGAGTCAAAGTGGGCCGAGGGCCTTGTAACTTGGGCTATTTGGGCCGGTACTGTTCACGTGAACAGTACCACGGCCGCGTGAACAGTAAAACCAAATAGTACCACCTCCCTTTTCATTAGATAAGTGTGGCTTCCCCCTTCCCTATTTAAGGAGGTCACACCCCTCTAGTTTTCCTTGGGTTTTTCTTAAGAAATTATTCTGCTTAGCAGTTTCACCGCATGTTCAGTTGAGAAACCCCAACTTGTGAACTTAAACTTTATTCGCAATACAATTTTATATTGCATCTTAAACTCTCTTGCTTGTGTTCTCGATTCGCTTGCAGAAGATAGCCTTCTTGGCGAGGTCAACCGTGTTCGGCACGGTTGATAACCAACGGAGCAGTGGTTTTGTGATTGCGAGGGGTTCGATCTGTTTTGGTCGGAGCCTTTGGATCATCAACGTCGAGATCTCCACAATCGATTTATCAGTACCTTTCGGAAGATCGGGCCATCGTCACGTTACATACTACCAACTTCATCAAGAGTATGGTTTGTGTACTTTACCTCTCCACCTTTATCATCAGCCTTATTTGCACCTAGTGTTGCACTCATGTCAGAATCAGAAAGTGCATTTCCAGCAGCTACCTGTAAAAAATAAATAGATATGGTTAACAAATCCATGTAAATATTTCTATTTTACGCATAAATCGGTATAAAATGGCTCTTCTCGGCTTTCATGTGATGATTTGAAGCGGGATCGATTGTATTGAAATTATCGTAACAATTTATATAACTCATTTATACACTTTCAATTTCAGTTTATTATTGTACCAACTACAAACAGGGTGATGGAAGGGTTCATAAGTTTCAGGACAACAATATGCTTTGCGGCAGAAGGCCTAACAAATATAGCTAATGATGTAAAAGCCATTTACTTACATCAATCTACTCAATGTGAATCATTTACATTTTATGCTTCTATGCATCTAATATGATTTTCCTACCGCATCCAAGATTTCTTTTTCTCCAACATCTCTAGAATTCCCAAGTAAATTTGTGCAGAGAGCACAAATCGAGCGACTCAATTCGGAGAGACAACAATTCAATAACACCGTTCGAGATTTAGTGTCACATTGGAAACTAAATAGAAAAGTCATTTATCGTAGGTGGCTTATAGAAGCCAAAGTGAAATATCCTTGTTACTCCGACCATTATATTTAGGTAGCAGCCATACCATTTGCTACCTTGCCCGTAATCACCGCAAGGTAAACCAAAATGAATGGGAAGAGTGCCTCGGAGCTTGACAACAGATACAAAAATACAATAACATAGATTAAAAGAGAGAATCAAACATATGTGCTTAGCATCATTGTCGATTTGTTAGACTCTTCCCAGACACCAATTTTGAAGGAGAAAACATGTAAAACTTGTACAAAGTAAAGCGGTCATGGCAACAATTCAAGAGGAAGGTAAAACAATAGCAAACAATTCAAGAAGAAGGAAAAACGTATGCAATCAACAATCAAGACCTTCAACAATCAACAATCAAGGTCTGGTGACCTAGATCCAACGGGCGACACGGGGCTGCAGGCGGTGAGCGGTCGACCTTAGCGTCTTGCGCCGGGCGACGGAGGTTGGGAGGCGGCGGCGGTGCGGGAGGAGGCAACGGCCGGGCGGTGGCGGCAGCGTCGGGTGCGGAGCGGAGGAGCAGGGAGGAGGAGGAGGCGGGCGCGGGGTAGGGGAGGAGGAGGCGAGGGCGGAGGAGGAGCGGGAAGGTGGCGGCGGCACCACGGGGTGGGAGGAGGCGAGGCGGAGCGGAGGGGCGGGAGGAGGCGGCGGTTGGAGGAGCGAGGGTGGAGCGGAGACGAGGGGAGGAGGAGGCGGCAGTTGGAGGAGGCGAGGGCGGCGGTTCTCATGAGGAGGCGAGGGCGGTTCTGTGGAGAGGCGAGGGGAGGAGGGGGCGAGCAGCTCAAGCGGAGAGGCGAGGGGTGGAGGGGAGGGGCGGCGGTTCATGGAGGAGGCGAGGGCGTGCGGTTGGTCCACACGTCGCCGCAAGAAAAGGAAACCCAGGGAAAAGCTGTGGAGAACGCACCGACTGCCACCAACTCAAGAAATATTTAATGTATTCCCTCCATCCCTAGCTGAATGCCCGTGCGTTACTACGAATTTAAAATAAATTAGAACACATTTGTATGCACATTCCAATAAATTTTACCACCCGTTAGTTTTAGAACATGTAGTATGAGTAGCACTAATATCAAAACAAACGAAAAGGTAAATAATATCTATCAACTATTTATTATACTTTAAAAATTATGCAAATCACTATTAAGAAAAGTATAGAAGTACCTCCTGTAATCATATCAAGATAACAGATTGTGCACCAACAGATTCATGACAAAAGTGCCCTCTTCCAGACATAAGCAACATATATCTGTAATGTAGAAAGTTTGACAGAAAATGCTGGATAGCCAAATCCATATAGCTTCATTTTACATGAACCACCGACATGAGTTTCACAAAACAAAAACCTAACCAAATGGAAAAGGCCCGAATTGTAAACTACAATAACATACCAATATGGAATGTTCCATGGATGCTAAAACATCAGAAGATTTGTGGAGCACTGCATAACAAAGGTCTCGAGCAATGTTCTCGCCACCAGAAACACGACGCCGAGTGTGATGGACACCGGTAGGGCGAGGCAATGCCTCATGGTAGAATGCCGCAGCAGCGAGTGATACCGAGCCCTACAATGATGGCAAGATAGCACGCATAGACCGTCATGTAGTCATACATAGCCGCCCTCCCAACGAGCACGCATAGACCGTCATGTAGTCATACATAGCCGCCCTCCCAATGAGCACGTCAGAAATATGAAGTCCCCAATCCAAGCTTGATAGCCCCGATGAGCTCAACCCAATGCCATCTTCATCTCCGTCCCTTCCTGTGTTCTCTAGTCATGGCTGGATCAAAGGTACCCTCATTTCTGCAACAGCTGTTGCCCGTGCATTGCAACGGAATCCCAAAAGAGGGTGCTTACTACTTAATCAATTTAATCCATTTTACCCAACCAATGTTTATTTCCATTAGACAACCTGTGATGAGAAATATGTATTAATAGTGAGTTGATTTGGATACATATTCAACAAGATTCAAATCAGATAGACATGCGACATATGAAGAATATATAAACATTGTAAATATTTTCATGTCAATCAACATGCATGGAAGTTATAACACAAACCTATTCTACCAATTTATATATTTAAATTGCTTCAGTAGGAAATGTCTCTTATGTTAGCAAAAGAGAAGCATCTAAAACCATTTGGAAAGAAGATACACAACAGACCTGCTTTTGAGAACCATATGATATCAAAGCAGTCAATATAATACAGCTCCTAGATAGCATTCAAGCCCCAAAAAACAAAGAGGGAGAATGAAACATAAATCAAATGTTGCGTCAACTCAATCTACACAAATGTAGTGAAGTAGCAATAGAATGAAACAAATAAATTGCTTACTCATTTCGCCTTACCTTGCTGCTGATGAACAATACCTCCTCAATATCAGAAGCCGAAGGCCTTATATGGAAAGAATTTAGGGTTGACCTAATTACAAAAGAAACTCATAGCTGCTAAACAAAGGCTGTTGCTAAACATATCACTGAACAACACAGTTAGAATACGTTCTAATATCATACATCACAATGAAGCTACACTACTGGCACACAGACATATATTTCCACATAGAAACATCTAACAGCAAACAATTAACAATAAGTAACAGTTAACATTAACAAGTAGCAAATGTGGTGAACAAAATTAGAAACTGTAAGAAGGGAGAGGAATTGGGAACGAATTGGGAACTAACTGGTTTAGATGAAGAAGCAGTAGCAGAGGGGTGTCGGTGTAGGCCGCCAGCGGTGAATAGGTGGTCACCGGGGTTGGAGAAGGAGAGGTCAAGGAAGACGCCGAGGTAGGGGAGGTGGTCGTCGGTGAAGATGTGGTCGCCGACGTTGGTGTCCAAGTAGAGAAGACGCTGCACGGCTCACCTTGGTGGCAAGGACCAACGGCAGAGTGGATCAATGCATAGAGGGGTCTAAATGACGATGAGAAATTTGGGAGGGGGTGCAAAACTTACGAGCAGTAGGATTTGTGCGGGAGCACTGAGTTGCGGCTAACGCCGTGGACGATGGCGAGGGCGTCGAGTAGCAGACCTTGGCTCCCTCGCCGTGTCCTCCGCCGCCAACGCCGCGGCGACGCCGGCCTCCTCATCCGTTTGCAGGATCTCTTTGTCGTGGCCCACCGTCCCGTCGGCCCTTTGGCAACGGAGCCTTGTCAGACTCGGACTCCGATGACTCGCCCCCTCCTCCTCTTCATTCTCGCACGGCGGTGTCGGATTCCTCGCCCATCTGCGGCGGCGGTGGTGGGTTCTTGGGGGTAGAGGGAGGGTTCATGTGGGTGGGCTCCTCGTCCCACGCCTCCTCTTCCTCCTCTTCAGAGGTCTCCGATTCCTCGGAGGTGGGGGCAAGCGACGCGGGGGTGACCTCCTCATCCAGTGAAAGCGGCGGTGCGGGGTGGGGAGGGAAGGAGGAGGCGGCGGTAGGGGATGGCAGGGCAAGGGAGGAGGAGGCGTGCGGGCGACGTGGGAGCGGAGGAGCGTGGGAGGAGGCGGTGGAGCGGAGGGTGGGGGGAGGAGGCGTTGGCGGAGCGGAGGAGCGGGGAGCGGGGAAGGAGGCGGCGACGGAGCGGAGAAGTGGGGAGGAGGAGGCGGCGCCGGAGCGGAGAAGTGGGGAGGAGGAGGCGTCGGAGAGCGGAGAAGTGGGGAGGAGGAGGAGGCGGCGGGGTGGGAGGAGGGCGAGGCGGAACGCCGGATGAGAGAGGGGCGGCGGAGCAGAGAAGTAGGGGAGGAGGAGGCGGCAGCAAGCAAGCAGGTGGGAGGAGTAGGCGAGGGCGGAGCGACGGATAGGTTGTAGGACCGAAATAGCGACAGAGGGGGGTGAATGTCGTTCTCTTTTAGAATCGTCCCTGAGAATTCGTACACTGATATAAATGCAGTACGAGGCAACTCACAGAAAATTAATTCTGCTGAAAACTGGAATGCATGCTATACTAAAAAATTCAGCATAAATCGTAGAGTAGTCAAGAAAATTTTAGTGAAAAAGATGCCGTTTGATCTGCATGCAAAATGGTCAAAGAACGCTAAAGAAATAAAAGAAAACGAAATAGAGAAGGAATCAAAGATCGCCTCCGACACGACCAACCAAGAGTTCATAGAAAATTAAAAGAAAGGCTTGGTTGGAAGACTTCTCTAGTGACCGACAGTAATTGCTCAATCTCTAACTTGACAGATGAAAATGTATGATCGAGAGCAAGCTGCAAAAGAACAGCGGTAGAAAAATAAAAGGAGACCAATCTGAGGGAAACAGACTAAAAATAAAAGTAGCAGACCGAGAAACTGCAGACTGAACCGAAAAAGCAGAAAAGAAAATAGCGGCAGAATCAAGATCTGAACACCGCCAAACCGCAAAGAAAGGAAAGAAAAAGAAACTGCAGCCAAGAAACTGAACTGAAAAGAGACTGAAAAGAAATCAGCCAGCGACAGAGAGGTCACAAAGCTGCAGACAAAGATCAGATTGGCCAAAACGAAAACTGAACCAGAAGTTAGAGAATAGAATCTTTGCTCTCGGGAGATAATCATTCAAGATAACATATTGAGAGGATCCCAGTTCTGAGCATAAGATGCTCTACAAATTCTTGATCAAGGTCTTCAGACAAAAAGAAAGGAAGCAAAGAGAGAAAATTAACCAGCAAAAACAGAACAGACACCAAAACACATAGGGAGAAGAAATCAGATCATCTTCAACCAAAAGACTTCTCATAGAGAATAAAAGAGATGACTGAATACAAGTATTTCTTCTACTGCCATTTCAACTCTCTCATAGTCTAAGAAGAACACATACACAATACAAGAATATCAAATTACAGAGTATGAAGATGGAGCGCATGAAGAGAGTGAGGCTCAGATCAACTCAAACAAAGAGAGACAAAAAGCATACTCAGTTCAACCATGATCCTTCTCATAATAAAAATGAGACAAAGAGAGGAATGATTACAAGTCACTCAATCCATCCTTTCCCTCTCAATCCTCAAGAACACCAAGAGCCTCACATGCTTCTTGGGAGGAACACAACCCACAAAGGGATGAATGAGCTCTCAAAACCCTAACTCACTCTCAAGTGTCCTAAGGGGTATGCAGCCCCTCACCTCTATTTATAGCCCTTGGCTAACGGGTCTCCAACCCGTTACGCCAGCTAAACCCTAACGGAACCATCTCCCGCTTGTGCAGCCTTGTGAAATTACCGATTCGCCCCTCCTGCACCTTCCGGAAGCTTCCGCCCTTGCCTCGCACGCCGCAACCACCTCGAGTCCACGCCGCCTTCAACACATCCCGACCGTTCGACCTCGGCGCCACCGCGCCTAGTCCGTCCACCGTGTCTCGCCACGACTTACCTCGACGCCCTGCACCACACGACAAGAAACACGTCAAATAGCACCGCTTGATACATGAAAGCATAATAACATCAGCAAACCTGTCGAATCATCAGAATATGCATCATAATCCCATTTGACCAGGTTTGACCAAGTCCGACCGTGCCCGTTACACCACGTAACGTCAAGGTCCGAACCAACCAACTCAAACTCGACTTCCCTAAGCCGATGTCAATTACTCATCATACACACGGATGACCACCACATGGTCTCTCAATCTCCCCCTTGATGAGTATATTGACAAACCCAGAAAAAGCATGAAGTAGAGTTCGAAGAGTCCAACATGGTCCATAGAAGAAAAATGAAGCTAATGACCATGTCGACAGAAGGAGCAAAAGAAAGAACAAGTTTTCCTCAAAGCTCCCAAAACTATTCTCCCCCTTTTGGCAATAAACACATCAAGATTGCAAGTAGGAGAACATAACACATTTTGGATAAAATGACTGAAGTTTGTTTATTCTATGCATTTAGAGCCATGAGAATTATCCAAAATGACCATAAGGATTACATCAAGCCATTAACACATAAATACGCTATCTAGATCATGACAAGATATGTATATGCTAGCTAAACCAAAGAGATGACAATCTGAAATGTAGTGCAATTTGTGATCATGTCATGGCATGAATAAGCAAAGTCTAGCTAGAGATATCCAAGGATGATGCAGGCCATGTCAATAAGCTAAGCAGAATCAAGAAGCTAATATTGAGTCCAAATAGAGTGCTATATGCTCAAGAATAAAATATTGGTTCAAGTATTTGGTTCCTTTGAAACTTAAGCAAATTGAGCACAAATAACATATTTTTCTTTTGAAATTTATGGTCGTTTCCAACCAGATTTTTGTTAAGTCTTGTGCTAGATCTCAAGCCTTATGCGATCATTCCAAGCGAGAAGCTTAAGGAAATGATCTTGGTCATCCAAAACTCCCCCTGAGTTCATGCCTGGTGCAATGGCAAGCCGTCTCATGAGAAAGAATTGGTGAGATCAGTTTTTTCGCACAAAAGAGATCTTTTTTGCTTTTTGAAATGATTATACTAACCTATGCATCATCAAGAGACTAAAACAGCTCAATCTAATGCTCAATAGAGATTCAACGCTCAACTCAGCCTATTTGACATGGCATGGATCACAAAAGGATAGCTCAAGAAAGACTATCTCGTATGCTAACATGATAAGTTTTTAGTTCAAATTGAGTAGGTTTAATTAACTTATCATGGCAAATGCTAGTTTACACATATGAAGACATGATAAATATAGCAATTGAGCACAGGTCATGGCAAGATGTAAAGCAGTGTAGGCATGTCATAATAGGATAATAATGAAGGCTCAAATGTGGTTATATTACAATGCAGAATGACATGCGTAAAATCCACCCCCTCAACATGTGATGCAACTTTTAGTTCAAGTTGAGTTATGTCAATATTAAGCTCCAGAAGCTCCCAACTGAACTCCTCTTGAACCAAAGCAATAGAAACGAGAAGCTGGCAAAGAAAACAAGAAAGGCAGTCCTTAAAGCATAGATAAGATATAGAGGATACTATGGCTCAGACTGACTCTTATCTACCCCATATGACTCCAGGACGAACAGCTGTCGAGAAAAACACACACTAGAGAGCAAACACGTACGCTGTCTACCCGAGTGTGGCCCAACCCTCGCTAGAACCTACAAGAAGTGAGTGAGCTCAACCTAGTGAGAAAAGAAACAGCTATCCTGAAAGCACAAGATAAGAGTAAGAAGTCTAAGCAACTCAGCAAGAGACACACTCTAACCTATGCTGGAAGGACTAAACCCAATGCACCCGCAGATGCAATGCAACATTAAGGAGACAGAAGCATAATCAATATAGTAAAGCAGTAAAGCACAAGCTCCCCCCTCACAACCGTCCGTAAGGACAAACCACCCCAAGCTCTCCCCGCAGAGCTGAAAACCTCGTGCTATCCAAAGGCTTGGTGAAGATATCACCAACCGATGGTCACTCTCCTGGCCGGAGCACGATGTCACCCTTCTCTACATGGTCTCAAGAAAATGATATCGATATCAATATGCTTGGTCCGAGAATGTTGCACTGGTTCTTGGCAATGCTAATCGCAGAAGTGTTATCGCAAAAGAGCGGAACACGGTCGATAGCGAACCCAAAGTCCCGTAGAGTCGAGACCATCCAGCACTGCTCAAACAACTAGCTGCAAAGAACGCACTCGGCCTCTGCAGTGGACCGTGCAACACCGACCTTCCTCAAGACCGTGAACGAGAGAAGTGCCAATGAATTGGCGGTGCCGAAGTGCTCTTCCTATCTATCCTACACCGGCAAAGTCTCGCATCCGAATAGGCTCTAAGGGATGAGACAGAGGAGGAAGAGTACCGATACCATAGTCAATGGTAGCTCAAGGTACCGAAGATGCGCTTCACCGCCGACGGTGAGATACGCGAGGAGAAGCCTGAAACCGGGCACAAAGACACATAGAGAAATGTATGTCCGGTCTCGAGGCAGTGAGGTATAAGAGAGAGCCAATCATACTTCTGAACTCCTTTTGAACAAGCGCTCGCCGTCCTCATACGGGTCGAGTCGCGGTAGAAGCCATCGGAGTTGACACCGCTTTCCATCACTCATATCGAAACGTCTCGAAGATCACGGTGTACTTGCCTTGATGCAAGAAGGTACCCTCCCGAGTCTCGCTTGATCCGAAGCCAAGGAAGAAAGTCAACTCACCCATCATGCTCATCTCAAACTCGATGCTCATGACATCCGAGAACTGTAAAACTAGAGCATGAGAAGAGCCGCCAAAGATAATGTCATCGACATAAATTTGGACGAGCAGAAGGTCATTGCCAAGTCGGCGAGTGAACAAGGTCTTATCAACTTTACCCATCTCGAAATCATGCCTTAACAGATAGGACTTAAGCCTTTCATACCAAGCTCTAGGGGCCTGCTTAAGTCCATACAGCGCTTTGGAAAGCTTGTAGACATGATTAGGGTATTTGGGGTTCTCGAAACCTGGAGGCTGTCTCACATAGACTTCTTCCTCAATAAACCCATTGAGAAAGGCACTTTTGACATCCATCTGGTAAAGCTTGAAACCCTTAGAAGCTGCAAAAGCAAGTAGGATTCTAATGGCCTCAAGTCTAGCTACAGGGGCAAAGGTCTCCTCAAAGTCGAGACCCTCAACCTGAGAGAAGCCCTGAGCAACCAGTCTAGCCTTGTTTTGAATGACTAACCCCTCCTCATTCTGCTTGTTCTTGAACACCCACTTGGTCCCAATGACATTGTGACCTCGAGGGGGCTCAACAAGCGACCAGACCTTGTTTCTCTCGAAATTTTCTAACTCCTCATGCATGGCATTTACCCAAGACTCGTCAGATAAAGCATGACAAACGTCCTTGGGCTCAAATGAGGCAACGAAAGTAGAGTAGAGACAGAAGAGTGACATGCCAGATTTTGAGCGTGTGACTCGCTCAAAGAGGTCTCCAATCATCTGCTCAGAAGGATGAGCTTTTTGGATATGTCTAGGAGGTCCAGGATGAGATGAAGAAGTGGTCTCTACCTCGTGAGCTGACGAGGTAGGAACAGAGCCACTAGCTCCAGAGGAGGCAGAAGGCATGGGCTGATCGCCTTGAGGTGCGGTGCAAGATGACACCTCAAGGGGTGGATGAGGGACTGATCGGGTAGACAACCCTCGTCTCTATCGTCCTCATCATCCACAAATATGGTCTCGGACTGCTCTAAAGAACCTGAGATATCGGGCCTAGTCCCCTGCCCGCCTCATCAAGGTCACCTCACAGTCCCTACCATTTTACTAGACTCAGCCTGCACTCAGAAGCCCGCCAAGAAGTCGAGTAGCCTAGAAAGATCCCATCACAAGAGCGTGACTCGAACTTGTCTAGGTTCCCGAACTTCAGAATAAAGCACTTGCAACCAAACACACGAAAATGAGAAACACTGGGCTTTCACCCATATCTCAACTCGTAAGAGGTGCGGTGCAAGTGTGCCCTGAGAAAAACTCTGTTTGAAACATGGCACGCGGTGGCTATAGCCTCAGCCCAAAACTTTCGCGGTGTAGAGTATTCATCGAGCATCGTCCTGGCCATCTCGACCAAGGTACGATTCTTCCTCTCCACGACGCCATTCTCATTGTGGACGTGCGGAGAAGAGAACCGGTGCTCTACACTTGTCTCACCACGAACCTCTCGGTAGGAATTTTGAACTCCGTGCCATTGTCACTGCGAATCGCTCGTAAGGCACCTGGAAGCTCAACAGAAAGCCTACTAAAAAGACCTCAGAAATGTGTAAACGTCTCATCCTTCGAGGCTAAGAAAAACACCCAAGAATACCTCGAGAAGTCATCGACCACGACAAGAACATACCACTTCCCTCCTGCTGACTGTACTCGAGCTGGTCCAACCGTGTCCATATGGAGCAATTGTCCGGTGCATCGGTCATAGTAATCGTGGACCGGAGGATGAGAGGCGGCAACCATCTTGCCGTCTTGGGCATGGAGCGCAAACAAGATCTTTGACCATCTTGAGTTTCGCGAGACCACGAATGAGATCGTGGCCGCTAACTCGGGTCAAATGATCAAATCCAATATGACCAAGTCTCCTATGCCAGAAGGAAAGGTCGCGGGACTCAGAAGCAAGCAAACAACGGAGAGGATCAGCAGAAGACTCAGAAAAATCAGCACGAAAGATCCTCCTAAAACGAGAAATCCCGCAAACCAGACTACCCGAAGAATCAAGAATTTTGCAGTTGTTCTTCTTAAAGCTCACCTCGAAATCATCATCGGTAAGCTGAGAGACTGAAAGCAAATTTTACCGCAGCTTACTAACAAAAGCAACATCTTTCAAAATAAATGAATCATTAATGCAAGACAAGACCTTTGGCGATGACGCCTAGATGAAGCATCTCAAAGGTGATCATCTCATCACCGGAGCATGGGCAAGGAAGAAACCAACGGAATCTTCGGTCATATGTCGTGAACACCCGAAGTCTACAAGCCAAACTTTTCCCTTCCCCGCCCGAACCTAAGTCAAACAGAGTAAAGTCTCGATCTTGATAAATCAAGTGTGATTTTGGCACCCAATCTTGAGTAACACGTCGAGCGATGAAGTAGTCAAGCACGATGACCTCTACCTACCCTCGCCTCTGTCACTCAAAGAAGCGTAAGGTCCGTGTGCGGACTGAAGTCGCTGGCCGGGTCCGACCGCTACGGAAGAGCGAGTCGGCGCACCCGAAGATGTCGATCACGCCGCGGTAGGCATCTCGATGGGAAAGCGAGATCTACCCTCGAACGGCGGAAGTCACGACCGAGAGGAGCATGAGAACGAAAACAAAACTCTAAGAACCAAGTCCTCGATGTTGCCCAAAGCTACCAACAAGAGTAAGCCTAGACCTCGTATTGGTCTTAGGTGCACTCAAGGTCCGGGTCGACCACGAATCGCCTAAGAGACTCAACACGGTCTCTTTGCGCAATCTTGCCGCTTGAAGCGGTGGTCAATCAAATGTCCATCCTTCGATGGAAGGTGCAATGATACTTCACCTTCCGAGAGGCGTATAGCATGAGATGGCTCCGCCTTCTAAGAGGTCAAGTCGCAGTGAAATCACCTTGCTATCGAAACCTTTGGACAAAGCCCACGATTTAAATTGAACATTCTTGTTCTTGGCTTGACCTCAATCACACCGCGGCTATGGGTCCGAGCACGACGGTGGTTGCTTCCTCACATCCTCACGGAAATCATATCCTAGACCCCGATTGAACTTGCAAATCTTTGATTGGTCTAAAATAAGATTAAGCTTTTTCTTGCCTCCTACAAATTTCTCGAGAGTGTTCATAAGATACTGACACTCCCGAAAAAGAGAGGTGTAAGAAGAGCAAGGAGAAGAAGAAGAGACAAGGGAGGAGAGGAAGGAGAAGAACCAATAGCGAAGAGCGAATAGCACGTGCATATTTCTCCTTATGCACACCACCTCAACTTTGAGGGCTTCGCAGACGCATGTGGGCAGCCCTAATCCTAGCCATTTGGTTCTCGTAACTCTTCCTAAACGCCTCTACCATGTCCTTATCCTTTTCCAACACTTCAAAGACGTAAAGCACAAGAAGGATGTGATTTTTCTAGAAGGTCCTTAGTTAGCTTCACACATTTTTCATCTAATGCAATCAATTCAGATTTTAGTTTATTACAACTATTGCGTGGTGAGCTAACAGGATCCTTAGTAGCAAATTGAGCCATTTTCTTGTTATGATCAACCATCTCTTGAAATTGCTTAGAAACCGATTCAAGCTCAAAGGTTAATTTAGGACAATTGGTACAAGAAACAATAGGCTCTAACAGTAAGCACGCAATTCAAGAATTGTGTGATCTGCCCTTTTTAAGTTCATCTTTAAATTATTGCAACTTTCACAAGTCTCGGGCAGATCGAGAAGTAAAGTGTAAAGACCTCTAAAAGCATTATCCTTATCCTCACAAGAGGTGCGTATGCGCCTCAATAGCGATGAAGGAACAACAATCCTAGTCATTTCTAGTTCAGCTAGCAGACTAACATTCTCCACCTTAAAAATATCTAGCTCAGAGGTCAAACTATCATAAGAAGTCCTTAACTTCTGCATATCACCAATCAAGGCAGGGCATGTATCACAGTCGTCACGGGAGGGAGCAGATATAAGTGAAGTAAGCTCCCGTGACAATCTACCTACTTCCTTCTCCAACTCGCTACATCTAGCTCTAGATCTAGCATGAAATCCTCCTAACTTAAGAAAAACTTCATTTAGTTGGTCATAGGAGGGACATACCTCATCGGAGTCGGAGTAGAGGTCGTTGTCGCTGATCTCGCCCTCAAGGGCCATGAAACACATGCCGGAGAAGTTGGCGTCGTCTTTGGGTTCTTGATCACCCGTCCCGTCGTCATCGCTCCATCCCTCCACCTCGCCGAGGTCAAGGTCGTCGGCGGCGGCGAGCAGCAGTGGAAGAGCTTCTTGGCCTTCCCAAAGTCGCGAACTTCTTCTTGCCTTGAACAGTCTTGAGGACTTCGTGTTGCGGTTCTTGTTGATGTAGTCGTTCTTGCCGGAACCGCCGAAGTTAGTTTTGCCCTTCCCGAGCTTGGGGCAGTTTGCCCGAATGTGGTTGGGGCCACCACACTCAAGCAAATCACAGACCTCCTCTTTACCATCCCTCCTCCTCTTGTAGGCATGAGAAAATCTACGCTAGGAGGCTAGTCGTTCGTCCATAAGTCGCTCTAACGATCATCGCTATGTCACGAGAGCGACAGGAGAATCCACATATCGGCTTAGCGTAAGAAGATCCGTAGCGGGATCGGTGACTAATGCCATCGATTGTGACTTGACCGACGAGAGACTATGTCAATCTTGTGAGTCTTGAGGCGAGTAAAGCGCATCAAGAGTCGTGGTCGAGAGGTCCGTGGTATCCTTGATGGTAGTCACCTTCATCTCCCAAACCCAAGATCGAGTGCGAAAGCATTTGTCGGCGTTATCCGAGTCGGAGTATGTGAGACCGACGGCTCGGAGGTTGCTCAAAATATTGTGAAAGCGAGAAAAGCACTCGTCAAGGGACTCGCCAGACAAGCATCTCGAATTTGTTGTATTCGCTTGAACCGGTCCTGTCCGCACTGCCTTTATTTGGGTGGTGCCCTCATGGTAAGCATCGAGGGTCGCCCAAATATCGAAGGCGCATTTACGGTGAGAGATGCGATCAAACTCGCTCGCTCAATCCTCGAATGATGATGTTCCTTGCCCTTGCGTTTGCCTCAACATCGCCCATATTCCGGCATTGATGTTCTCATCGGTAAACAACAAACTGAACCTTCACCTTCCTCCAGATGGCATACCCCTGAGCCTGGATGTATGTTTCCATTCGGCTCTTCCAGAAGGGGTAATCCAGGCCATCAAAGATAGGAGGTTTGTTGGAATACTTGTCTGTCGCCATGGCTCTTGAGACCGGTTAAAGATCTATCGAGAAGAGCTAACCGGCTCTGATACCAATTGTAGGACCGAAATAGCGACAGAGGGGGGTGAATGTCGTTCTCTTTTAGAATCGTCCCGTGAATTGCATACATCGATATAAATGCGAGACGAGGCAACTCACGAAAAATTAATTCTGAAAACTGAACACATGCTATACTAAAAATTCAGATAAATCGAGAGTTGTCAAGAAAATTTCAGCTAAAAAAGATGCCGTTTGATCTGCATGCAAAATGGTCAAAGAACTGCTAAAGAAATAAAAGAAAACTGAAATAGAGAAGGAATCAAAGACTGCCTCCGGACACAGCCAACCAAGAGTTCATAGAAAATTAAAAGAAAGGCTTGGTTGGAAGACTTCTCTAGTGACCGACAGTAATTGCTCAATCTCTAACTTGACAGATGAAAATGTATGATCGTGAGAGACCATGTGGAGGTCATCCCATTGTGAGTGATGAGTAATTGACATCTGTTCTCAAAAGTCGAGTTTGAGTCGGTTTGTTCGGACCCAGACGTTGCATGGTATAACGGGCTCGGTCGGACTTTGGTCAAACTTAGTCGTATGGGTTAGGATGTATATTCTGATGTTGCGACATGTTTGATCTTGTTTATGCTATTTGCGCGTTCATGTATCGAGCGGTGCTATGTGACGTGTTTTCTTGTCTGTGTGTCTGCAGGACAGCGAGGCGGAGTCGTGGCGAGACACGGTGGACCGGACTAGGCGCAGGTGGCGCTGAGGTCAGAACGGTCGTGATGTGTCGAAGACGACGTGGACTCGAGGTGGTTGCGAGGCGTGCGAGGCAAGGAGCGCGGAAGCTTCCCGGAAGGTGCAGGAGGGGCGAAACGGGAATTTCGCAAGGCTGCACAAGCGGGAGACGGCTCCGTTAGGGTTTAGCCGGCGTAACGGGTTGGAGACCCGTTAGCCAAGGGCTATAAATAGAGGTGAGGGGCTGCATACCCCTTAGGACACTTGAGAGCTTATTCATATCTTTGTGTGTGTTGTGTTCCTCCCAAGAAGCTTGTGAGGCTCTTGGTGTTCTTGAGGATTGAGAAGGAGAGGATGGATTGAAAGTCTTGTAATCATTCCTATGGTTCTAATGTTCATGCGTATGGGGATGTCTCTCTTTTCTTCTTTCCGTGTGTTGATCTGTGAGATTTGATTTAAGCTGGAAATGATCATTTGCTTATCTTGTCTCTGTGATTTATTGATATCTCAACAGGATCTTGATTTAGTTTGGGTTTCTTTGATTTTTGTTCCTCTCTGAGATCTCTTTGATCTTTGTTCTCTGCCGAATCTTTCTGTCCATTCTGTTTCCTTAGTCCAGTTTCTGTTTCTGCCAAGGTTCAATGATATTTAGTTCTTGCCCCCATTGATCATTTCTGGAAAGAACAAGTTTTCATTTCTCTGTCCTTCAGTGCGAAAAATATTTACCGTAGTCCTTGAACTATTTCAGTCAGCAGGAATTTTTCGGTTGAGTTCTTTGTTTTTTTCAAATCTGAATTTTCTGCAGTAGCTTTGTGTTATCGGTTCTCGCTTTCATGACCTTGGTCGTCCGTTCTTTGTTTCATTTTGCCTGCAGCGATCTCGAGTTTGCTTTTCTCACAGTGCTAGTATGCCCTTCTCACCGCTATCTTGCTCGCATTTCATCGATTCTTCGTGGCTCGGGCGTTGGTTCTTGCTCGTAATCTATCCAATCAAAACACGATCGGTTCTTTCTTGATTGCTCGGTTGAACTTTTGTCTTGTGTTGGCGCTCTTTTCTTGGAATATTTCTCTTGTCGATTCTTGGAAGTTGTTTCTGTCGACAAAGATCAAACTATCTCCTGCTTTCTTCTTTGGAGTGACGCTTTTGGTCGCAGTTTTGCTTTCTCTTTCTGCTCCTTTTTCTTTTCAGTTTCAGTGTTCCTCTCAGTTTCTGTCTTTGCTTTATCTCCTTTGCTAGCCGACAACACAGGGAAGAAACTGTGTGATCGGAAGGTGGTCAACAGATTGTGCACTTTTCTTTTATTTTCTTTCCTGATCTTTATCGATTTTGCATGCAGATCAAACGGCAATATTTTCAGCTGAAATTTTTACTGTGTACTCTCTGATTTACGCTGAATTTTTTAGTATTGCATGCGTTTCAGCTTTCATCAGAATTAATTTTCCGAATTCTCGGGGGCGTTTTTAAAGAGAACGACATTCACCCCCCCTCTGTCGCCATTTCGGTCCTACAATTGGTATCGAGCGGTTAGCTCTTCTTGATAGATCTTTAACCGGTCTCAAGAGCCATGGCGACGGACAAGTACTCGACCAAGCCCCCGATCTTTGATGGGATGGATTTTCCATTCTGGAAGAGCCGGATGGAGACCTACATCCGTGCTCGAGGCTACGCCATCCGGCGAAAGGTCAAGGTACAGTTTGTTGTTCCTACCGATGAGAACATCAATGCCGGAATATGGTCGATGTTGAGGCAAACGCAAAGGCGAGGAACATCATCATTCGTGATTGAGCGAGCGAATTTGATCGCATCTCTCACCTGACGTCGGCCTTCGATATTTGGGTGACCCTCAATGCTTACCATGAGGGCACCACCCAAATAAAGACAGTGCGACAAGACCGCCTCAAGCGCGACACAAAGAAATTCGAGATGCTTGCTGGTGAGTCCCTTGACGAGTGCTTTTCTCGCTCCACAAAATTTTGAGCAACCTCCGAGCCGTCGGTCTCACATACTCCGACTCGGATAACGCCGACAAATTCTTCTCTCGCACTCGATCTTGGGTTTGGGAGATGAAGGTGACTACCATCAAGGACACCACGGACCTCTCGACCTTGACTCTTGACGCTTTACTCGCGCCCAAGACTCACGAGATTGACATAGTCTCGCGTCGGTCAAGTCTCGATCGATGGCACTAGTCACCGATCCCACCGCCGCTCGGTTCTTCTCACGATTCTCTTTGCGGGTTCTCCCTCTCGCTCTCGTGATGTAACCGATGATCGCTTAGAGCGGCTAGAGGATGAACAATGGCCCTCCTAGCTCGGAAGTTCTCCCATGCTTACAAGAGGAGGAGGGATGGAAAGAGAAGAGGACCATTGATTTGCTTTGAGTGTGGTGGCCCCAACCACATTCGAGCAAACCGCCCCAAGCCGGAGAAGGGCAAGAACGACTACGGCGGTTCGGTCAAGAACGACTACACCGACAAGAACCGCAACAAGAAGCCTCCAGCTCAGACGCAAGGCAAGAAGAAGTTCCGCGACTTTGGGAAGGCCAAGAAGCTTTTCCACCGTGTCCTCTCGCGTTCGACGACCTCGACCTCGGCGAGGTGGAGGGATGGAGCGACGACGACGGACGGGTGATCAAGACCCCAAGAGCGGCGAAGACTTCTCCCAAGATGTGCTTCATGGCCCTCGAGGGCTTAATCGAGCGACAATGAGTCAGACTCGACTCGGACGAGGTATGCCCCACCTATGACCAGCTCAATCATGCTTTTCTTAAGCTAGGTGGATTTCATGCTAGAGCTAAGGCTAGGTGTCTTGAGTTAGAGAAGGAAGTAGCTAGACATCACGAGAGCTTACTTCACTTACATCTGCTTCCTCTCGTGACGAATGTGATACATGCCCTGCCTTGATTGGTGATATGGAGAAGCTAAGGACTTCATATGATAGTGTGACCTCGAGCTAGATATTCTTAAGGTGGAGAATGTTAGTCCGTCACGAACTAGAGATGTCTAGGATTGTTTTTCCTTCATCTACCGTTGAGACTACTTCTTGCACCTCATGTGAGGATAAGGATAATGCTTTTAGAGGTCTTTATACATTGCTTCTCGATCCGCCCGAGACTTGTGAAAGTTGTAACAATTTGAAGATGAACCTAAAGCAGGCGGATCATAAAATTGTCAATTACAAGCTTTTCTACTTGAGCCTATTGCTTCATGTGTGAATTGTCCTAAATCGATCACGAGCTTGAATCTGTTTCCAAACAGTTTCAAGAAATGATTGATCATGATAAGAAGTTGGCTCAGTTTGCTTCTAAGGACCCTGTTAGCTCACCATGCATTAGTTGTAACAAACTAAAATCTAACTTGATTGCATTGGATGAGAAATGTGTGAAGCTAACTAAGGACCTACTAGAGAAGCCACATTGTGCTTGTAATGTGATTGTGGAGAAGGGGAAAAGCCCCTGTAAGGTAGAGACGCCTAGCGATGCGAACCAACCCGCTAGCGAGGGGATCGTCCCTTCTCGTCGGTACCGTGCGTGCACAAGCCGCCTTCCTCTCGCTGCTGGTCGTTCTCCGCTCCCTTACCTTCTCCTGTTTCTCCTCCTCCTTGCCCTTCTTGTGCCTCTCTGTTTCGGGAGTGTCAGTACCTTATGAACACTCTCGAGAGATTTGCAGGGGGCAAGAAGAATCTTAATCTTATTCTAGACCAATCAAGATTTGCAAATTCAATCAAGGTCTAGGATATGATTTTCGAGAGGATAGAAGGAAGCATCCGCCGCCGTGCTCGCACCCATAGCCGCAGTGTGATCGAGGTCAAGCCCAAGAACAAGAAAGTTCAATTTAGATCGTGGGCTTTGTCCAAGGGATTTCGACAAGAAGGTCATTTCACCGTAGCTTCGGCCTCTCGGGCGGCCATCTCATGCTACTTGACCCCTCGTATATGCGTATCATTGCACCTTCCGCCGGAAGGATGGGCATTTGTTTGACCATTGCTTCAAGCGCCAAGATCGCGCCAAGAGACCGTGTTGAGTCTCTTAGGCGTATTCGTGGTCACCCGCACCTTGAGTGCACCTAAGACCAACACGAGGTCTAGGTTTGCTCTCACAGTAGCTTTGGGCGACATCGAGGACTTGGTTCTTCCGAGTTTTTACGTTTTCGTCCTCATGCTCCCTCCGGTCGTGACTTCCGCCATCCCGAGGGTAGATCTCGTTTCCATCGAGATAGCTACCCGCGCGTGATCGGCGTCTTCGCCGGTGCTCGACTCGCTCTCCGTAGCGATCGGACCCGAGAATGCCTTCTTGTGCGCACATAGACCTTCCGCTTCTGAGCGACGGAGGCGTAGGGTAGTTAGAGGTCGATCGTCTGTGACTACTTCTTCGCCGACTTGTGACTCAAGATTGGGTGCCAAAATCTATGTTGATTTATCCCATCTTCGAGACTTTGCTCTCTTGTTGACTCGGGTTCGCGGGCGGAAGGAAAAGTTTGGCTTGTAGACTCGGGTGTTCACGACACATGACCGGAGATTCTCGTTGGTTTTCTTCCTTGCCCGTGCTCCAGGTGATGAGACGATCACCTTCGGAGACGCCTCTTCTGGGCGAGTCATCGCCAAAGGTACGGTGCGCATTAATGATTCATTTATTTTAAAAGATGTTGCCTTGGTTAGTAAGTCTGCAGACAATTTACTTTCCGCTTCTCGACCACCGATGACGACTTTGAGGTGAGTTTTAAGAAAACAATTGCAAAATTCTTGATTCTTCTGTGAGTCCGGTTTATGGATTTCGCTTTGGGAGGATCTTCGTGCTGATTTTTCCGAGTCTTTTGGTGATCCTCTCCGTTGTTTGCTTGCTTCGAGTCCCGCGACCTTTCCTTCCGCATAGGAGACTTGGCCATATTGATTTGACCATTTGACCCGAGTTAGCGGCCACGATCTCATTCGTGGTCTCGCCAAACTCAAGATGGTCAAAGATCTTGTTTGCGCTCCATGCCAAGACGGCAAGATGGTTGCCGCTTCTCATCCTCCCACCAAGCACTATGACCGATGCACCGACAACTGCTCCATATGGATACGGTTGGACCAAATCGAGTGCGATCGGCAGGGAGGGAAGTGGTACGTTCTTGTTGTGGTCGATGACTATTCGAGGTACTCTTGGGTGTGTTTCTTAGCCTCGAAGGATGAGACATTTACACATTTTCGAGGTCTTTTCAGTAGGCTTTCTGTTGAGCTTCCGGGTGCCTTACGAGCGATTCGTAGTGACAATGGCACGGAGTTCAAGAATTCCTACTTTGAGAGTTTCTGTGGTGAGACAGTGTAGAGCACCGCCTCTTCTCCATACGTCCCTCGGAGAATGGCGTTGTGGAGAAAAGAACCGCACCTTGGTCGAGATGGCCGGGACGATGCTTGATGAGTACTCTACACCACGGAAGTTTTGGGTGAGGCTATAGCCACCGCGTGCCATGTTTCCAATCGAGTTTTTTTGGGCACACTTGCACCGCACTTCTTATGAGTTGAGATACGGGCGAAAGCCCAGTGTTTCTCATTTTCGTGTGTTTGGTTGCAAGTGTTTTATTCTCAAGTCCGGAACCTAGATAAGTTCGAGTCACGTTCTTGTGATGGACTTTTTCCGGGCTACTCGACTTCTTGGCGGGCCTATAGGGTCCGGAACCTGAGTCTAGTAAAATGGTAGAAACCCGTGAGGTAACTTTCGATGAGGCGGTCAGGGACTAGGCCCGATATCTCGTGTTCACTAGAGCGATCCGAGACCATCTTTGTGGATGATGAGGATGATGGAGATGAGGGTTGTCTACCCGATCCAGTCCTTCTCCACCCCTTGAGGTGCCTTCTTCCACCGCACCTCGAGGCGATCGCCCTTACCTTCGCTTCTTCGGAGCTAGTGGCTCTGCTCCTACCCCGTCGTGTAACGAGGTAGAGGCCACTTCTTCATCTCATCCAGACCTCCAAGACATATCCAAAATCTCATCCTTCCGAAAGCGGATGATTGGAGATCTCTTTGAACGAGTCACACGCTCCAAGTCAGGCGTGTCGCTTTTCATCTCCACTCTGCCTTCAGAGCCTCCTTTGAGCCCAAGGACATTTGCCATGCTTTATCTGACGAGTCTTGGGTCAACGCCATGCATGAGGAGCTAGAGAGTTTCGAGAGAAACAAGGTCCGGGCGCTTGTTGAGCCCCTCGAGATCACAATATCATTGGAACCAAATGGGTGTTCAAGAACAAGCAAAGTGAGGATGGGGTAGTCATTCAAACAAGGCTAGGCTGGTTGCAGGGGTACTCCTGTGTTGAGGGTCCGGATTTCGAGGAGACCTTTGCCCTCGTAGCTCGCCTTGAGGCCATTAGAATTCGCTTGCCTTTGCAGCTTCTAAGGGTTTCAAGCTTTACCGATGGACGTCAAGAGTGCCTTTCTCAATGGCTTCATTGAGGAAGAAGTCTATGTCGACGACCTCCGTGTTTCGAGAACCCCAAATACCCTAGTCATGTCTTCAAGCTTTCCAAAGCATTGTATGGACTTAAGCAAGCCCCTAGAGCTTGGTATGAGAGGCTTAAGTCCTATCTATTGAGACATGATTTTGAGATGGGTAAAGTTGACAAGACCTTGTTCATTCGCGGCATAATGACTTTCTGCCGCCAAATTTATGTCGATGACATTATCTTTGGCGGCTCTTCTCATGCTCTAGTTTCACGCTCTCGGATGTCATGAGCACCGAGTTTGAGATGAGCATGATGGGTGAGTTGACTTTCTTCCTTGGCTTCCAAATCAAGCGCACTCGGAGGGTACCTTCTTGCATCAAGGCAAGTACACCGTGATCTCCCGAGACGTTTCGACATGAGTGATGGAAAGCGGTGTCGACTCCGATGGCTTCTACGGCCACACTTGACCCGATGAGGACGGCGAGCCGCTTGATCAAAAGAGTTCGAAGTATGATTGGCTCTCTCTATACCTCACGCCTCGAGACCGGACATACACTTTTCTCGTGTGTCTTTGTGCCCGGTTTGAGCTTCTCCTCGCGATCTCACCGACAAGCGGTGAAGCGCATCTTCGGTACCTTCGAGCTACCATTGACTATGGTATCGGTACTCTTCCTCCTCCTGCTCATCCCTTAGAGCCTATTCGGATGCGCACTTTCTTGGTCAGAGGATAGATAGGAAGAGCACTTCGCACCGCCAGTTCATTGGCACTTCTCTCGTTTCTTGGTCTTGAGAGGAAGTCCCTGTTGCACTGATCCACCGCAGAGGCCGAGTACGTTCTCGCAGCCGATTCTTTGTAGCCAAGTGCTGGATGGTCTCGACTCTGGGGACTTTGGGTTAGCTATCGATCATGTTCCGCTCTTTTGCGATAACACGTCTGCGATTAGCATTGCTAAGAACCCAGTGCAACACTCTCGGACCAAGCACATCGATATCGATATCATTTTCTTGAGACCATGTAGAGAAGGGTGACATCGTGCTCCGCCAGGAGAGTGACCACCGCTTGGTGATATCTTCACCAAGCCTTTGGATAGCACGAGGTTTTCAGCTCTGCGGGGAGAGCTTGGGGTGGTTTGTCCTTATGGACTGTTGTGAGGGGGAGCTTTGGGCTTTATTGCTTTATCTTATAAATTATGCTTCTGTATCCTTACTATTGCACTGCATTTGTGGGTGCATTGGGTTTAGTCCTTCCAGCATAAGTTAGAGTGTGTCTCTTGCTGAGTAGCTTAGACTTCTTGCTCTTATCTTGTGCTTTCAGGATAGCTGTTTCTTATCTCACTAGGTTGAGCTCACTCACTTCTTTTAGGTTCTAGCGAGGGTCGGGCCACCCTGGGTGACAGGCACGTGTTTGCTCTCTAGTGTGTGTTTTCTCGACATTTGTTGTCCCGAGTCATATGGGGTAGATGAGAGTCAGTCTGAGCCATAGTATCCTCTATATCTTATCTATGCTTTAAGGACTGCCTGTTTTCATTGTTTTTCTTTGCCAGCTTCTCATTTTATTGCTTTGGTTCAGGGGGAGTTCATTTGGGAACTTCTAGATTTTAATGAAGACATAACTCAACTTGAACTGAAAGTTGCATCAATTGTTAAGGGGGAGCTGGATGTTCTTCTTTGTATTTGTAACATAACTTAATGGAGCCATGATTATTATCCTTTCATGACATGTTTTCATTATAATACATTTTGCCATGACTTATGCTCCATTGCTAATTTGATCATGACTTTATATGTGTAGTCAAGTCTTTGCCCTGATAGGTTAATTAAAATGCTAAATTTGACCTAATTCTGTCATGTTCATATTTGAGACTAGTCGACTTTGTGTTATCTTTTATGGTTCTTGCCATGTCAAATAGGTCGAGTTGAGTCTTGAATCTTAGTTGAGCAATAGATTGAGCTATATAGTTTCTTGATGACACATAAGTTAGTACAATCTATCAAAAAAAGATCTCTTCATGCGAAAAACTGATCTCACCAATTCCTTCTCATGAGACGGCTTGCCATTGCACAAGGCATGAACTCAGGGGAGATTTGGATGACCAAGATCATTTCCTTAAGCTTCTCGCTTGGAATGATCGCATAAGGCTTGAGGTCTAGCACATGACAAAAATATGATTGAAAACAATCATGAGATCTCAAAAGAAAAATGTCAAAAGTGCTCAATTGAAAAAAAAAAATCAAAGTACTTCAACAATTGTATCATTCTTGAACAAATAGCACTCTAGTTGGCTCAACACTAGCTTCTTGATTCCATTTAGCTCATTGACATGGCTTGCATCATTTGTGGATATCATTAGCTAGACTAAAATCATGATTGACTTGACTTGCTAAGCACTTCAACTAAAATTCAGAATATGCCTTATGTCGCTTAGCTTCACTTTACATACTTAGTCATGATCTTTGTAGCATATTTGTATGATATGGCTTGATGTAATATATGTTGGTCATTTTGGATAATTCTCATGGCTCTACATACTTAAAAAAAATGATCAAATCAGCCTTTCATCCATTTTCATGACTTTTTTCTCCTTCTTACATTTGTGATGGGTTTATTGTCGAGAATAGTGGTACAAAAAGCCACTTCGGGAGCTTTGAGAAAAAATTGTTCTTTCTTTTGCTCCTTCTGTCGACATGGTCATTAGCTTCACTCTTGCTTTTATGGACCATGTTAGACTCTTCAAACTCAACTTTGTGCTTTTTCGGTGTTTGTCAATATACTCATCAAGGGGGAGATTGAGAGACCATGTGGAGGTCATCCCATTGTGAGTGATGAGTAATTGACATCTGTTCTCAAAAGTCGAGTTTGAGTCGGTTTGTTCGGACCCAGACGTTGCATGGTGTAACGGGCTCGGTCGGACTTTGGTCAAACTTAGTCGTATGGGTTAGGATGTATATTCTGATGTTGCGACATGTTTGATCTTGTTTATGCTATTTGCGCGTTCATGTATCGAGCGGTGCTATGTGACGTGTTTTCTTGTCGTGTGTCGCAGGACGGAGGCGAGTCGTGGCGAGACACGGTGGACCGGACTAGGCGCAGTGGCGCCGAGGTCGAACGGTCGTGATGTGTCGAGACGACGTGGACTCGAGGTGGTTGCGAGGCGTGCGAGGCAAGGAGCGCGAAGCTTCCGGAAGGTGCGGGGGGCGAAACGGGAATTTCGCAAGGCCGCACAAGCGGAGACGGCTCCGTTAGGGTTTAGCCGCGTAACGGGTTGGAGACCCGTTAGCCAAGGGCTATAAATAGAGGTGAGGGCTGCATACCCCTTAGGACACTTGAGAGCTTATTCATATCTTTGTGTGTGTTGTGTTCCTCCCAAGAAGCTTGTGAGGCTCTTGGTGTTCTTGAGGATTGAGAGGGAGAGGATGGATTGAAAGTCTTGTAATCATTCCTATGGTTCTAATGTTCATGCGTATGGGGATGTCTCTCTTTCTTCTTTCGTGTGTTGATCTGTGAGATTTGATTTAAGTCGAAATGATCATTTGCTTATCTTGTCTCTGTGATTTATTGATATCTCAACAGATCTTGATTTAGTTTGGGTTTCTTTGATTTTGTTCCTCTCGAGATCTCTTTGATCTTTGTTCTCTGTAGAATCTTTCTCGTCCATTCTGCTTCCTTAGTCCAGTTTACTTTACGCCAAGGTTCAATGATATTTAGTTCTTGCCCCATTGATCATTTCTGGAAAGAACAAGTTTTCATTTCTCTGTCCTTCAGTGCGAAAAATATTTACCGTAGTCCTTGAACTATTTCATCGTGAGAATTTTTCGGTTGAGTTCTTTGTTTTTCAAATCTGAATTTTCTGCAGTAGCTTTGTGTTATCGCCTCGCTTTCATGACCTTGGTCGTCCGTTCTTTGTTTCATTTTGCCAGCGGTCTCAGAGCCTGCTTTCTCACAGTGCTAGTATGCTTCCTTCTCACCGCTATCTTGCTCGCATTTCACGATTCTTGTGGCTCGGGCGTTGGTTCTTGCTCGTAATCTATCCAATCAAAACACGATCGGTTCTTTCTTGATTGCTCGGTTGAACTTTTGTCTTGTGTTGGCGCTCTTTTCTTGGAATATTTCTCTTGTCGATTCTTGGAAGTTGTTTCTGTCTTGACAAAGATCAAACTATCTCTGTTTTCACTGAGGACGCTTTTGGCTCGCTTTGCTTTCTCTTCTGCTCCTTTGCTTTCTTCTTTCCTCTCGCTCCTTTTTGCTTTATCTCCTTTGCTAGCCGTTCCTCTCGGAAACCGTTTCGGAAGGTGGTCTTTGCTTTATCTCCTTTGCTTTATCGATTTTGCATGCGATCAACACGGAAATATTTTCAGCTGTTTTACCGATCGGAAGGTGGTCAATTTTTAGTATTGTGCACTTTTCTTTTTTCCGATTTTCTTTCAAAGATCTTTATCGATTTTGCATGCGAGATCAAAAGAACAGCAGAAAAATAAAGGAGACCAACTGAAATTTTAAAAGCACGATTACTCTCGATTTATGCTGAATTTTTAGTATCGCATGCTGCCAGAAACTTTTCAGCAGAATTAATTTTCCGAATTCTTGGGGCGATTTTCAAAGAGAGGATCCCGCGACATTCACCCCAAGGTCTCCAAAAGAAAGGAAGCGCCATTTCGGTCCTACAAATGGAGCGCATGAAGAGAGTGAGGCTCGATCAACTCAAACAAAGAGAGACAAAAGCATACTCGGTTCAACCATGATCCTTCTCATAATAAAAATGAGACAAAGAGAGAAATGATTACAAGTCACTTAATCCATCCTTTCCCTCTCAATCCTCAAGAACACCAAGAGCCTCACATGCTTCTTGGGAGGAACACAACCCACAAAGGGATGAATGAGCTCTCAAAACCCTAACTCACTCTCAAGTGTCCTAAGGGGTATGCAGCCCCTCACCTCTATTTATAGCCCTTGGCTAACGGGTCTCCATCCCGTTACGCCGGCTAAACCCTAACGGAGCCATCTCCGCTTGTGCAGCCTTGCGAATTACCGATTCGCCCCTCCCGCACCTTCCGGAAGCTTCCACGCCCTTGCCTCGCACGCCCGCAACCACCTCGAGTCCACACCGTCTTCGACACATCCCGACCGTTCTGACCTCAGCGCCACATGCGCCTAGTCCGGTCCACCGTGTCTCGCCACGACTTCGCCTCGACGTCCTGCAGCCACACAGACAAGAAACACGTCAAATAGCACCGCTTGATACATGAAAGCATAATAACATCAGCAAACATGTCGAATCATCAGAATATGCATCATAATCCCATTTGACTAGGTTTGACCAAGTCCGACTGAGCCCGTTACACCACGTAACGTCAAGGTCCGAACCAACCAACTCAAACTCGACTTCCCTAAGCCGATGTCAATTACTCATCATACACACGGGATGACCACCACATGGTCTCTCATAGGGAGGGGAGAAGGCGAGGGCGGAGGAGGGAGGGGAGGAGGCGGCGTGGAGAATGGGGGAGACGTGGAGACGTGGGGAGATGGAGGAGTAGGTGGGAGGCGGCGTGGAGAATGGGGGAGACGTGGAGACGTGGGGAGACGGGGGAGTAGGTGGGAGGAGGTTGCGTCGTGAGTGGGTGGGAGGGCCAGTCAATAGATTTTTTTAAGAAAAGGTGGGAGAGGATGGACGGACTGTCACCAACTCTAATTTTTAAGTAGTAGAGATGTGTGTGTGGCCACCTTCTCCAGACCCATTATCGTTCTTGATGGGCCTCAATGCTTATCCCCTTATTCCTTTATTCCTTCCCCTCCCCTCCAGTGCCCGATGATGGCTCTACAAGTGATGGAAGTTGGAGGCCAGTTGGAGGCATCGCAAGCTCAACAATGAGGACATTCGATGGTTCGAGGTTTTTTGGTGCCATGGTTGCACACACGGAGAACAAGTACTGCTTGCCTTGGACCATGGAGGAGCTCGATGACACCGTCGAAGACATCAGCTAAACTTGTGATTTGGCAACAAAATTTTCTTCTGGTAATCACTTGCCTCTGTTGTAGATTCACAAAAGAATTTGTTTATTGTCAGTCAGTTTCGCTTAATTTTAACCTTTCTTACTTGTGTTTTAGATGGTTCCAGCGAAGGCCAAGAGATTGCTATTACATTGAAGTTTCCATGTACAAAGCTGCCCTTTGGTACTTGCAAATTGCAATAATGTTCAGCCGATTTATTTTTAAAATTAGTTTGTTCTGTTGATCCTCAAGTAGGATATTCTTACAGGAGGTAAAAATAGATGGCTTCTTATATGTCGCCCTTTGAAATTATGGTGCATTGTATTCAAATCAATGTATGTATTTATGCATGTAGCATAGATAATGGTGAATTAAGGTTATCAATTGCATGGATGTACGGTAAACCACAATTATTCCTGGTTATTCGTTCCAACTGCTTATGACTAAGAAACTACTTTGTATATTCATATGGTCTCTCAGGCAATTAGCCGGTCTAATTATCTGTCCCAGTTTTTTTATTTAGTGTTTGTTTGAAATTTTAAATATATCAAACGAGCTCCAAAAATTACAAAAATTTATGTACAGACTCCCGACACAACGTACCTCATAGTATAATTTTGGGAAATGTTATCCATTGTGAATGTTTCTCAAAAATTTGTAGAATTTTAATAATTTTATGAGTTTTTACATATAGAAAATGAGTTCAAAAAATTACAAAATTTTATGTGAAACCTCCCGATAGAGTAGTAGTTATTATGTAATGTTTTGGAAATTTTATATACTCCAAATTTACCACATTTATTCATGATAATTTTATCGTAATTGTCGGCCCATTGGTGCTATCGTTTCATGTTAATTCAATCCTCCTTTACATTAAGCTAGAGGGGCCAATATGTATTGAACAAACATTATGAAATACATCTCAAATGGGTGTAAATATGAATTAATGCAATACAGTAAAAGATACATGGGTGTAAATTGTAAATATGCAAGAAGCTTCCTCGTTTTTTGCCATCCACGCCTCGCAACCACCTCGAGTCCTCACCGTCTTCGGCACATCCCGACCGCTCCGACCTCAACACCGCCTGTGTCTAGTCCGGTCATCCCGTGCCTCGCCACGACTCCGTCTCAAAGTCCTGCAGCCATCACAGACAAGAAAACACATCACATAGCACCGCTCAAGATAATGAGATCAACATTTGCATTAGTCGATAAACACATGCACGAATCACTTAAATCAAACTCAAACTTTTATAACACGTGTCAATTACTCATTACAAACATGTGATCACCTCTCACATGGTCTCTCAATAACCAACAGTGCGATTCCATGTCTCCTGCACGATCGCAGTGATAGAGAGGCACCGCACTCCTTTCAGGATGCTATTGTACACCTCGGACATGTTGGTCATCATAATCTCATACCTTGCACCATTCATGTCATAGAGAAGAAACCATTTCTATAATTTAGGTGCGTGCTAACGAATCCACTCAGAGAAACTTATGGCACCTCAGGGTTGCTCTCCCTCCGTAGTTCGCCTTTCTAGCTCTATCCACATGAATTCGAACTTCCGCCTCTGGTTTTGGAGACACAATGCCTTGAACATCTTCACAACTTCACAGCTACGAACCGTATGAACAAGTTAGATACAAGATGTCTCTTGCACCATTGGGTTTGCATGTCGTTCCACTAATGAGGAGGTTCGGTCCCCTGCTGCATGCTGTCTAGTGCGGCCATCAACCTAGCATTGCGATCCGTGATGACGCAAACGTTGGGTCGATCGCCAACCACGGCTTGCTTCACATTCGCTAGGAATCAGAGCCAACTGGACGTGTTCTCGCTTTCCACAATGGCAAATGCCATTGGGAGAAGCTGGTCATTCCGTCGGCCGCCACCGTGGTGAGAATGGTTCCCTTATGACTCCCTGTGAGAAAAGTGTCATCCATCGTGAGCACAAGACGACAAAACTTGAAGCCCTCAATGGCTTTGGCGAAAGCCCAGAATAGCCAGTCAAGTATGAAGTAGTTGGGCCCTCCGTCAGCATCTGGGCGCTCAAGCTTGTTTATGTATGTGCCAGTGTTTGACTCGACTATCTGGTGAAGAAATCTCGGTGCAAGGTTGTACGCCTCTTCGTACGTCCCATACATGGACTCGATGACCTTGTGCTTGGCTCGTTGGACCCATCAGTAGTCGATCGATAGCCAACCACGTTGGCGACTTCTGACATGATCATCTTCGGAGAGACGGAAACGTCCACCGCAACTAGGTGGCTAATGATGCTTGCCACATATGCGAAAGTCACATTCCGATGATGACGCAGGGGCTCACTGAGCACACAAGTGTGGTCGATCACCGTCTTGATCGAGAATGTGAAGCCAAAAATCTTGGCTCGTTGAGCGCTAACCTTTGCAGAGAAGCCTTCCACTACGCACTTCACAGCAAATTGGCTGGGTTGGATCGGTGCACTCGGTACACACGGTTAATAGACAAGGTGTATTGTGCAATAGCTTGTTGCACAGCTGCCTTGCTAGGGAAGCGCTGCCCAACTAGGAGGGTGTCAGCTTGAAACCCCCACTGAGACCCTTCTTCATGCGGTAGTATGAGGGAACGTATCACAACATCATCGTGCCTAGAGGACACATAGGGCACCTCCGATGACACAATTCTCCCGGGTGGACCACCCGTCTGCTGTCCGTCGTCCTCGCTATCATCAGAGCCTAGGTCAGTGTCCTTGTCGACTCCAACCCAAGTGGTCAAGTTGGTAGATACTGTGGCGATCAATTTGAGCCGACCACCACATGCCCGACCCCTCATTCATCGGTGAATGGCACCCAAAAATTTAGGAAAACCCCGGGAAAAGGGAAAAAGGGGGAAGGGGGGAAAAGGGAAGGGAGGGGGGGAAAGAAAGGAAAAAAGGGGAAAAAAAAAAATGGGGAAAAAAGGTTTTGTGTAAAAAATTTTTTGGAAAATTTTTTTGGGGAAAAATTTAGGAGAAAAAATTTAGGCAATTTGGGAAAAAAAATTTGTTTAGAAAATTGGGAAAAATAATTTGAAACCAAAACAAAAAAATTTAGATGGAAATGATAAAAATTTAATTTTGAAAATTTCATAAAAAACCTTGAAAATTTTGTTTTAAAAATTGAAATTTGAAAATTTCCATTTTTTAAAAATAATCTTATTAGATTTTTAAATTAATTTGGGGGCAAAAAAAAGGTACAGGGCCCCGGAATTTTAAATTGGAAAAGGAAATTTGGGGGGGAATTTATGAAAAAGGGGCAAATTTAAATAAGTTCGGGGGTAATTTGTTAAAAATTTTGGGGGATTTCAATCCTTTACCCCATAGGTGGGAAAGGATTGGACCCGTGAATTTAAAATTTGAAACAAAAACGAAAAGGGAAGGTTTTTTGGCGGGGAATTTTCCCGATTTTAAAAAAAGGGGTTTCGGCCCACTTAAAGGGGCAGGGGGAAGGGGTTTAAAATTTTATGACGGGTTGGGACCTCAGGACCCGGTCCCCCAACGGGGTAAAAAGCCCGATTTCGGGGGAAAAGGGCGGGCGTGAAAAAAAGGGGAAACCACGATTGGGGGAAAGGGGGGGACTTGGAGGTGGGGGGGAATTGGGGAAAAAGGGTGTTTACAAACCTGGGGGGGAAAGTTTTCCCCGGGGAAATGAACCAAAACTTTGAGCCAGGGGTCCCGGCGGTAAAGGGGGATCAAAGGGGGGGCCCTTCGGTAAAACCCCTTGTTAAATGGGCCCCCACAATGCCGCCGGAAAAAGGGGGGCCCTTTGTTTCCGGTGGATGGGAGCCAAAAGAAACCAAACAAGGGGGGTTTTGGGCCAATAGGTTTGGGAGGAAACCCCCCTTTGGTGATGAGGGAAAGGGGAAAATAGGGTTTTGTGGGGGAAAACAGGGTTTTACAATAAAAGGGGGGAAAAGGGAAAATTTGGGGGAAAACGGGGGGTTTTTTCGTTTTCAAAACCCTTTGGGCAGGGGGAAAGTTTCTTTCAGGCGGGCCAAACCCCTTTGGGCCCAAAAATTTTGGCATTTAAAAGAAAGGGCCGGTTCCGGGTGGGCCCCCAAAAAAGGGCCATCGGGCCAAGGGCCCGAAAAACATTTGGATTGGGTTTTAAAAGGGACTTGGGAAATGGGCAAATTTGGGTTTTTGTGAACCCATTTTTGGGTCAAAGTTTTATCGCCCCGGGAGGAAGGCCCAAAAACCGGGGCCCCAAGGACCCTTCCTTTGGGGGGAAAAGGGGGCATTTTCCCCTGGGTTTTCCCGGTTAAAACCCATTGTGAATTGATGTATTGAACCAAGAAAATTTACTTTGTTGGGGGAAAAGCCCGAAAGGAAAAATTGGGGAACCGGGTGGAACACGTGCTAACCCTCCGGGGAAACCAGGGGAAAATCATTTTTGGGGGGGAAAGGGGGGTCAATAAGAAAGGGTTAAAATTTTTCCGGGGTTTGTTTCTTTGTTTTTTCCATGGGAAAGTGGATAGCATTAAAATGTTGGGATATTGGGCCAAACCAAAACCCCAAATTTAAAATTATTTGGGGGGGACAAAAGATTACCCCGGGGGCTTTAAAATTTTTTAAGGGCTGGATTTTTGCCTTAAATGCCCTTAAATTAAAACCCTTTTTAAAAAGTTGGGACGAAAGTTTTAAAATTTCCAGCCCCCAACCCAAATTTTCCCTTTTCGGGGTTCCCGGGGTGGGGGGGGGGGGCCGGCCCTTGGGGTTTGGGGTTTGAAGCCCCGGGAAATGCGAGCCTGATTCCCAAAAGGTGGGGGGGGGGTTTTTTGGGGCCAAAACCCCAGTTTAATGGGGGGGAATTACCCAGTTTTTCCCTTTTACAAATTTTGGAACAAAATTTTTTTCTTTTTTCCCTTAATTTTATATGTATAAAATTAAAATTCCCTTTTAAATTGCATGCCCAAGAAGTATTTGTTTTTTTAGCCTATTTTTTTTGTTTAAATTTTTTACCTTTAAGGATTTTTGTTGATAAATGAATTGTTCATTTTGGGATGTGGTTTGCGATTGGCCCTTAAATTTGGAGAGCAGACCAAACCCCCCCGGCCCCCCTTTGGGAAGGGGCCCTGACCCTTTGGCCCCCGGGCGCCAGGGCCCCCCCCCTTTTAAACGGCCGAGGGCTTTGGGCCTTCCCCAACCCCAGCTTGGGACCCCATGCCCCCCCTCGGGGGACCAAAAATTCCCACCCTTTAAAATTTCCAGGAGTCCTTTAAATTTTTAAAATTTTCCCGCAATTCCCTTTTAATTTAAATTTTTAAAAGGTCCTTTTGTTTGGGGGTCTAAAGGGGAACATTAACCCATTGGACCCCCGGGCCTTTGGGGCAAAGGGCCAAACCCCCCAGGGCCCGGGCCCCAACCAGGGGGGGCCACCCAAAAAGGGGGGGGGGCCCCCCACCCCCTAAAGGGGGTTAGTACTGCCCCCCTTTCCCCCTTTCCGAAACCCCCCAAAGGGGCCTGGAGGTCCCCCCCTGAGGGGCCCTTTTTTCAGTAAATAAATTTGGGTTTTGGCCGGGTTTCCCACGGGGGGGGCCCCAACCTTTGCCCTTATTTGAGGGCCCCCCGGACCTTGGGGCCCACCCCGGGGGCCCCGGGGGTTCCCACCAACACCCTGAAAGGTAAATGGCCCGAAATTTCATTTTCGGGCGCTTGGCGAAAATAAAAGGGGGAGGGAGGACCCCAACCGGGGGCAAGGGGGGAAACCCTGTTGGGGTTTTCCTTTGTTTGTTTTGGTTTCATGGGTTTATCGTTTTGGAATTTATTTTAAACTGGGGGAAACCCCCGGGGGCCCTTTAAAAATTGTTATACCCCCCCTTTTTTGATAAGGCACCCTTTTCAAAACCAAAATTTTCCCAACATCCAAATTGAATTTAAACCCGGTAACTTGGGGGGGGTTTTCTAAACCAAATTTAAATGGGGGGCCCTTTTTGGGTAAAAATTTTGTTAACCCCGGGTTTGTGGGTTTGGACTTTCTTTGGGAAATTTCTCCCAAAACCCCAAACCCAATGTTTTCCAGGGGGAATTCCTTCCTGAAACCATTTTCCTTGTAAAAGGGAAATTTAAAAACCTTAGGGAAAAAAGGGTCCTTTGCTTGGAAAGGCCGAATCGTCCCCTCCATGGCCCGCCCCGACCATTTGTTGGCCTTTTCAATGGGGCTTTTAACCGGGAAAGGAAGTTTCCCTTCCATTCGGCCCCCCTTTTCCCCTTTTCGGTTTAAATTTGGGGTTTTCTTTAATCCCAAAAGCCCGCCAAAAAATTTGTTGGGGTTTAAAAGGGCACCGGCAAGAAAGAACCAAATTTTTCGAAGATGAAGAAGGTATCCTTTGGTTTGGAAAAAGAATTCTTGTGCCAAAAGAAAGAAATAAAAGAGCTAATCTCAAGGAAGCTCATGAGTGCGGATACTCAATTCACCCTAAGCACAAAATGTATCAAGATCTCAAAGAAAGATACCGTGGTCAAGTATGAAAAGGAAATTGTTGAATATGTAGCCTTGTGTGATGTGTGCTAGCGAGTCAAAGCCGAACATCGAGACCTGTTGGACTTCGCAACCTTCTGAGATACACGAATGGAAGTGGGAAGAAATTGGTATGGACTTCATAACAGGATTGCCAAGAACCAAGTCGGGTTATGACTTAATTTGGGTTATTGTGGACCGACTAACAAAAGTTGCACACTTTATACCCGTGAAGACCACATACTCTGGAGATAAACTCGCAGAGTTATACATGTCAAAAATAGTTTGTTTACATGGAGTCCCAAAGAAGATTGTGTCAGATCGAGGATCACAATTCACATCAAGATTTTGGCAGAGACTGCATGAGATTTTGGGTACAAACTTAAACTTCAGTACAACATGTCATCCATGAGATGATGGTCAAGCAGAAAGAGTAAATCAAATATTGGAAGACATCTTTGAGAGCTTGTGCTTTGGCAAATAAAGCTAGCTGGGATCAAAGTTTGCCAGATGCAGAATTCTCCTATAATAACAGCTATCAATCTAGCTTGCAAATGTGTCCGTTTGAACTACTGTACGGCAGAAAATGCAGAACACCATTGTATTGGAAAGAAACAGGAGAAGGACCCATATTTGGACCTGATGTGTTGAAGCAAGCAGAAGAGCAAGTTAAATGCGGTTCAAGATGCAGTTAAAGACAGCACAAACAAGACAGAAAAGCTACGCAGACAATCGTCGAAGAGCTTTAGAATTTATACCTGGAGATCATGTGTATTTGAAAGTTTCACCTCTCAAGGGTTTGCGTCGTTTCAGTGTTACTGGGAAACTTGCTCCAAGATTTATTGGACCATTCCCTGTTCTAGCCAAAAGGGGAGAAGTTGCTTACCAGTTAAAGCTCCCACCTCAGTTGTCGAATGTGCACGACGTCTTTCATGTGTCTCAGTTAAAAAAGTGTCTCAGAGTGCCAGAAGAACAAATGCCTTTAGAAGAAGTGACATTGAAAGAGGACCTAACATATCCAGAGTATCCAGTCAAAATTTTGGATGAAGCGGAACGCCGAACTAGAAGCAAGAGCATCAAATTCTGTAAAGTACAATGGAGTAATCATTCTGAGTCTGAAGCAACATGGGAGCGTGAAGAGGATTTACGATCAGAGTTTCCCAACCTTTTTCCCAGTCCATCCGAATCTCGAGGACGAGATTCATCCTAAGGGGGTAGGTTTGTAACATCCCAAATTTTTCTGCAAATTTTGAAAATTTAAATTCAAATTAATTATTTTAAAATATTTGGATCTTATTTGAATTTTCCTGAGTTTTCCAGATTTTAAAATCATTTTTGGAATTAAAAGGAAATTATAATTTGAAAATATGTTATCAAAATATCTTGGAAATATTTTATATAAGTACAAAATGTCCCCGAAACTTATATAGATTTTTCTAGAATTTTTGAAAGTATTTTCATATTTTTCGGAGGTTTAATAAAGTTTCTGCAATTTTCTAAAAATCAAAAATAAAATAAAATTTAAAACTCCTCCCCCTCCGGCCGCCACGTGACGCGGATCGCCCCCACGCCACCCCGCCATCCCGCCTACCCCTTCCCCGCCCGCCACGTGGATGAGCAGGGATCTCATAGTGTTCCCCGCCCGCCCATCCGACCGCCCGCCCGCTTCCTCTCCTCTCTCCCACCGACCGCCTGTGCCCGCTTGTCATCCCTCCCGCACCTTCTTCTTCCTCGGCCTCCCGCCTCCACCGGCCGCAACCGCCGCCTTTCCCGCTCTTCTTCCCCTCTTCCGGCGTCCCACTTCTCCCTAACCGCCCCTCTCCTTCCCCCACTCGCCCACTTCCCTCTCCCCGCCCCCATCTCCCCACGATTCACCCCAACCGCCACCACCCCCCCACGTCGTGAGAAATCGCCACCCTCCCTCCTTTCCCTATTTAAACCCTCCGAGCCTCCCCATTCCCCTCCTTCTTTCTCCCACTCACCCTCACTCCCGCCCCCCCACCGCCCAGGACAGGGTCGCGCCTACCCGCCGCCTCCGACCTCCGGCGAGCAATCGCCGCCGGTGCGTCTTGGCACTCGTCGCCACCTCCTCGGCTTCCCGCCGCCGCGACACTCCCGCACTCGGCCGCCCTCCTCGTCGTGGAGCACCGCCGCACCGAGCCCCAGAGCCGCCGCCTCTCCTCGTCGGGGGTGCCTCCGCCGTCGCTTTCTTCGGCCGACCCACCGTCTTGACGTGGCCACCATGTGGCGCCACGTCCGCGCCACCTCGGCGCCACCGCCTGCCTCGGTGCCACGCCACACCCGCCCACCTCGGCCATCCTTCCTCCATGGACCCTACCAGATACCCGGGCCCACATGTCGATCGTCTTCCCTAGGGTGACGTCGGTGACGCTCATAAACCCGATTTTCCGTTTAAAATAATTCGGCCGAAAAGAAATTCCCGCGACGTCATAATTCGAATTTCCTTTAGAAAAATAATTCGGAAAATCTTCTTTTCTTTTCTCGAATTCAAACTTCCCAAGGCCTGTACTTTTCCATCCTAACTCGATTGAGCCCATTCAAATTTCTAAATTCCTCAAAAATTCCAAACTATTCATTTCTGCCATCCTTTCAATTTTTTTGAAATTTATTTGATATTTTGAAATTTAAATTTGAAACTTCAAATACCCTTTCTCCCTCGTTTGAACTCCGAATCCATAGAAACTTCCTCCTAAATTCATCTAAATTTATAAACTTCCTTCCAGTAATATTATTATAATATCTGTACTTTTATTTGTATTTATTTATTCTTTGTGTTCTCGTTTTGCGCGTAGAATCCGACACAGTCGAAGAGTTCGCAGAATCATAACAAGAGAATCAGGAATTCACCCACGAAGGCAAGTCTCCTTTGATCATCTTTGAACCTATGTTTGTGAAATGTTTTCAATTATTTTAAATTTAATGCATTGCTATGTTACATAAAATGAGAGTTTCATTGTAGAGGTAATAGTTAAGCCAAGAATTGTTATGCCCTCATTTGACTTTGACAACCATGTACCTTTGACACCCTAGGAATTCCCTTGTCTCATTATTGAGATTATTATGAATCTTTGATAATTGTTGTATCGGTAGTAAGATGCTTAGACAAGCTATATAACTTTAGTAACTTTGGATTGGGAAGTATATTTCAATGAACTAGACTTTTGATCAGAATTTAGTGGCAGATGGTGTTGCCACTGTTTTATGAAACAAAATAAAATATGAAAAGTGTTTTAGACCAGGGCGGATGGTTGGTTTGGATTGGTGCGGTTAGCACGAGATCTTGAAAAGTGTATGTTACGCCTAGTCAATTAAGGACCGACGCTTGTGTTTGTCGATCGAGCACTACCGTACAACCACATGTCTATATGGGTGCGACCTAGTCGATTAACTTATAATAGACTAGTTTAAGTACCACCAGTGGAAAGTGGATGCCAGGGTTACTGGTTATTCACAGTGAGGGACAGGTTCTTGTCTTGATACTGGCGCAAGAGGGGCTTACGTCTGGTGGATTTAACCTTTCAGCGGTGAAACCTCAGCGGGTGGTGACTAGCTAGTCTAGAGTAAGGTAAAGATTTTGTGATGAATTATCTGGGTCTCATGCCTAAGGAAGCATGCTGGCTATTAAGATAACTTATCTCTTGTGGGTAAAGTTGTACAACCTCTGCAGAGTGTTAAAACTATTCGAATAGCCGTGCCCACGGTCAAGGGCGGGCAAGGAATGCATTCGCATGGTAGAATTTTTGGTTTTGGTTTAAAGTAAAGTTTTGGGAATCTGAGAGTGGTTGGAACTCTCGGGGAATTTGCCCTGGTGGTAGGAACCAGTGTGGGTGGTTGGAACCCGTAGTATCAAGCTTGGTGGTGGAATCGTTATGATTAAAAATGCTTAATGATTTTTAGTTTGAGTAAATACTTTTAGTTAAACTATCGCCTTCGAAAATAGTTAATGGTATTGGAAATAAAATGTTGCTTGTGCAAAAGAGCCATATAACCTCCATTGTTAAGCCCTGCATCTAATGCATTTTTCCCAAGACTTGCGGAGTGCTTTATGTACTCACATGCTACACCTAAAATATATCTCAGAGGAGTATGGAGCTCAAGAAGGTGACTACGACTACTCTGCGAGTGGATTTGATGAAGGATTTTCAGACGTTTAGGTCGCGCTCCCCAGTCAATTGCCTGTGGCGTATTGATGGGATTTTATCAATGTTTAATTTGCTTCCGCTGTGTTTGTGTTTATTTGTGAGGTCTAGAAACCTCGTTTGTGATGTAAGACCTTTGGTCAGTACTCTCTTTAATATTGTAATATTCATCTTTGGCAATGTAATCATCACTGTTTAACTGTGTGCACTAGCTTTGATCTGGGACTAGTGCTGTAATACACAGAGGGTCCGGATTTGGTAATCCGGGGTCCCGACACTATACCCTCCGATACAACACATTGAATGGTATCATCTTGAAGCTCCACTTGTGGTTCCCCGGGTGTCGAGGGGCTGGGCTCATCAACATTTCCGTACTCCCGGTGCGTGAAACTTAGGTACACCATCGGCCTCCCGTAAATGGCCGCCTCAGGCTGGGAGGCACTTTGCATGTACGGCCTCCATGCTGTAATGCCATTCATCTTCACGGGTTCTCACACGCGCATTAGCGCAGGTGATCCCCTCGATGGCAAGTTTCATCGCCATTGCCTCCGTGGCGAACTCTCTTTGGATGCGACCGTGGCTCATGAATATTCATGATGCCGAGTCTCTCGGTCTGGAGCACTTTGTATTGGTATGTTGATAGGTCCAACCCATTGGGTCCATCCCGTACAAGACTATCGCCGTAGAACAAAGTGTTCTATGTCTGTGACTACCTGAAGCCATAACAACCAGATACGCAGTAAGCGTTACAACAAATATAATTATATGCGTGTAACTACATACAAATAGTTTATTAATTACTGGCAATTTGACTACCAATCCGAAAAAATTACTAGTCTTTCCGCGAGCGATGAGCGACTGAGATGACCGATGACCAACTACGACATGTTCGTATTTATAGCTAAGCGCAAAGCGAACCCAGTGCATTCAACTCGCATTCAACCCGCAGCACTTTCGGCGAGGGGGGACGGCATGGCAGCACTGACAAATATGGAGACGAGGGAGTGGATGAGGGTGGATGGCACGGACATAACGACATCAGTACGGACGAGGCAGAACGCGAGGCGGGACGACACAAGCAGAGTGACATTTGTGCGAAGCACGTAGTGGAAAAGAAAATATAGCAGCAACGGGTCAATATATGTGCGAAGGAACAGATGTCACACACTTCAAAGGAGGACTGAATTAACATGAAACGATAGCACCAGCGGGCCGATAATTACGATAAAATTATCATGAATAAATGTGATAAATTCGGAGCATATAAAATTCCTAAAAAATTACACAATAACTATTACTGTATCGGAAGGCTTCACATAAAATTACGTAATTTTTGGAGCTCATTTGCTATATGTAAAAACTCGTAAAATCATCGAAATTGTATAAATTTTTGAGCAATATTCGCAATGGATAAAATTACCCAAAAATTGCATTGCGATGTATATTGTATTGGGAGGCTATAGATAAATTTTTGTAATTTTTAGAGCTTATTTGATATATTTAAAAATTCAAATGAACACTAAACAAAAAAAAATTAGCCGGCCTAATTACTTACCGTCTCCTCCCGGGAGGAGACGACAGGCAGGGCTACCGTTTGGCCCTCGGGCGGCAGGCTGCCTGCTGTTCTGTGAGAGGGCGGCAAGCGCCAATGGCAGCACCACACGTCGCCTCGTGGGCACTGCCATCCGGTCTGCCGACAGTAAAAACGATAATTTTATCCATGCCTCTTATATACTGTTATTTTTATAAATACGATGTAAAACAATACCATAACTGATTAGCAAATTCTCGTATGCCCCTTGTATATGTTACAATGCCCTTACGGTAACCGTCGAGCCGCACAGCAAGCGCACAGCTTCCTGCTACCCCGTCTCAAGTCTCAACAGCCGCCGGCGCCGCGGAGCTTGCCCACGGCCAGATCCTCCTCTCAAGCCACCCCAATAACGCCCTTCCTCTTCTCCCCCTCGGCTCCTCCCAACAGCAGCTGCAGCCTTCTCCCATCGGAGCTCGCCCATACGGCGGATCAAATTCCCAAGAGCGAGAGGAGAGGAGTAGAGATCAAGGAAGAATACACCTTCGATGTTTATGAGGTATACACGAAAATAATTAATCTTTTTCCTATACAAGTGCAGGTTACATACTAATTGCTTCGATTTAGGTGTCAAATCGTCCCAACCAGATAGAGTTTCGTGTTCAAAGAGACAGTGAGCTACTGACGCAAGCAGCAGATAATCTCAGGGAACAAGAGTCAAGACCTGTTCTTCCAACCAATTCCAATCAAGTAAATTACTGATACATGTATCTGGGAAATTTCTTGCGGAAACATGGAATTATGTATCGTAAATGTAAATGGGCTATGAAATTGTTACAGGTTCTAGTGACAGAAGGGGTCACGGAATTGAACATGTCACGAACAGAGATCGCAGAGAACTCCACAGATAAGAGAGGGGCAGATATTATAGCTGGTGATGAAGGTTCTCCTGTACCAACCCTGCTCCAACCAATGTTAGAAGGAAGACTACACCCACCCGGTAATAATAATTGGGTATGGAAACCAAACAAAACATAACGAGTATTTCTATGTGTCGTGAGCACTGGCACTTGAATATGGCATTACATAGTAGGTTAACAAGCATTATTCACTTGCATGCAGGAACAATCTTCAAACGGCATAGACAATAGTGCCGAGGAACTATTGGCAGATAAATTGGAGAAACAAGCCAACTCACTGGACCATTCACTTGACCTTAGACGTCAAGGACAAAGCCAATTACATGCTAATATGGAAAGCAATGAAATGTCAAGCGATGATACAAGCAGTGAAAGTGATTCACACAGCAGCTCAAGGAGTGAGTCAGATAAAGGACTAGGAAAGTACTTTTATCCAAGTTTTGAGGAATTGGAGAATGCAAGATCACCAGAAGTAGGAATGAAATTCCCAACCCTTGAAGATGCACACAGATTCTATAACACACATGCTCTTCTAGCTGGTTTTGCGGCAATTAGGGGAACAAATTACAAGAGAAAGAAGTATCACCAAGAATGCAACAGGAGTGGCGAATCAAAGCCAGCTGAGAACCTGCAGAGGAAGAGGAAGAGAAACGCTATAAACAAGACACAATGCCAGGCAAAGGTGATAGTGAAGCTCGATAAGGGACAATAGGAGATCACAACAGTTCGGAATGAGCACAATCATCCGTTATGTCCAAGCCCTTCGCTCACAAGATTCTTCTTGAACCACAAACACATGTCAATCAAGAAAGGTCGTTTTAAGAGTTACGCAACAAACCAGGATACCTCCTAAGAAAGTTATGAAGATTTTCAAGAGAATGAGAGGCAATATTCGAAACATACAATTCAAGAGCAAAGATGTGAGCAAATTACAGCATGCAGAACAATGGAGAAAAACAAACTCAGATGTTGAAAGCACATTGAAGCACTTCAAGGAACTGCAGCTGCGAAACCCATGTTTTTTATACACCATGCAAACAGATGAAGGCAGAACAGTTAGGAGTATTTTTTGGACTGATGCGAGATCGAGGATGGATTATGAGATTTTCGGAGATGTCATATCGGTTGATACCACCTATAGCACAAATAGGCACAATATGCCTTTCACTCCTATTACTGGAATAAATAACCGTGGGAGAACCCTCGTGTTAGGTTGCGCCTTGCTACAAGATCAGAAAGACGAGATCTTCAAATGGATGTTCCAAACATTTTTGCAAGTGATGGGAGGAAAAATGCCTAGAGCAATCATAACAGAGTAGGATGCAGCGATGACAAAAGCAATCACAAAAGTCATGCCACAGGTAAGGCACAGGTTTTACAAGTGGCACGTCATGTGGAAAGCACAGGAAAAGCTAGGAGTCTTCATGGAAGCAAGAGGTGACATAAATGCAGAGCTGCATAACTTGATAAACCACTCACTGACAGAAACGGAATTTGAAGAAGGGTGGGTCAGCGCTTATTGAGAGATATGATGCAAGTGACAACCAAGACCTCTCGCTCATGTGGCAAACAAGGAAAAAGCGAGTGCTGTTTATTTCGGAGAAGATTTCTATCCATTTATTAAATCAACTGGATGCAGTGAGGGGAACTCATTATTCAAAGATAGCGCGCTTCCTAAGGACAGAATAAAGAAGTTCATTGAACAATATGAGGAGATACAAGAGAAGATGGTAAAAACAGATGACGAGGATAGATTTCGATCGAGGCCGACCGACATTCTTCTCCATGCGACCAATAGAAAAGCACGCAGCACATATTTACACAAGGCAAATATTTCTGCGGGAGATACAAAGAGAAGCAGTGTACATACTTGAAAAGGTCTTCAACTACGAGAACCCGAGTTTGATAGAAATTCATTGAAGTGTTAGTTGAACCTAGCAATAATGCATTCAAATGCCAATGCGGAAAGTTTTCGAGGATGGAATCTTGTCTTTGCCACATATTCGGACTTTTCACACGGTTTGGAATTAATGAAATACCAAGAATACATAGTGCCCGATGGACTCACAAATTCAAAGAAGAGCAACTAAAGCAAGACAAGGAAAAATGCTTGGAGAAGCATGGCATAAACCATTCGAAAATACAATGAGATATGCTATGCTAATGAGTAAAGTGGTGACATCGGCAAAGAAATATGTAGTGATGGCGCAAAATGCAATAGATTCATGCCGAATTAGACGAGATTCAAGAAAATTAACAATGATGTCGAGAAAATCACGAAAATTTTGACGGTTAGGCGTATGTGTTGTCGACAAAGGCCGAGCAATGAGCATTGATGGCGGCGGCAGACAGACATGCATAAGCGATCAGACGTGGATTGTAAGGCACAATAATCTTGGGTCTCACATGTCTGTGACCAGAGGTCCAAAGAAGAAGAGGCCGTTGTCATCACAAACAGCAGCAACCAGCAGTTGTCCCTAGAGTGTTAGGAGAGTCAGTTAATTGATGTCTTTGTCCATGTCTTGTGCCCATGCTCGTGTCCAAGATGTAGAATAGTTAGTCGGTTTAGTTTAGCCTAAGATAGAGATACACCCAAGAGAACTAGATAGTCTGTTCTTGGTGCATTAGGAGAATGTTGGAGATAGAGTTCGTGAGTCAATATCAAGAAGATATCCTTTATATAAGGACGCATTGTATTTCTTTAGAAGGCATACAAGAAATTATTAAGTTTCTCCTGTCTTGTCCAAAGTTCTCATACCAACTGGTATGTCTTCTTCCCTCTTAAATTAGCTTCATGAGATGAATTCATAGCATCCAATGTCATGTTGGTGCCACTTTTCACAATTGGATGCTTGCACGTTACTTGGATTTTATTGCACCAGCTTGCCTTTCCAATCGGATTTAAGCTGCAGATTTGATGAGAATTTTCATCCATACTGGAAAGTCAATGAAACTCTTTTTAGTGAAAAAAGAGGTTTCGTGGATGAATAGGACTCAGGTGACAGGAGATGGCGGACTCAAATTTAATTGGAGTATGATGAGGCCTACACGTGTGTGCGATGTAGGATGCTGACTTACTTGATGTGGCTGGTAATATTATGTAGGTATGCAGATCTATGTGTGGCTTAACAGTTAGTCCTTTGGTATTAACGGTGAGAGTAATTTGTTGTTTGATGGTGATTTTTGATATTGATAAATCACTCTGGTTCTTGTTGTAGTATATTGTCATCGATGCACAGAGAGCACGTGGCGAGAATCTTGTGTGTGGGATGATATCTACAAGGTAATTAGTATGCCCCTGTTCTTTGAAATTTGAACTACATTGTAGGTACATTTCTATTCTAAACAATATGTTCGGTGTCTTTGGAAGGTGTTCTAATGGATGCTGTGAAGTTTCCCTAAAAGACAATTGAGTACATACTGCGTGCTGCAAGAACATCACGGGACCCCACATCAACACTTGATATTTGTTGGAGTGTGAGGGTCTTTTTGTACTTTCTCATTTTGAGAAAAGATAAGAAAAAAAAGAAGAGGAAGTGGGTCACACCTATCGGTGGGACAAGCGAAGAGATATCCCCGAGCGCGTGCTGGGCTTTGGGCTTGATTGCTTCATTCGGATTTTTTTATGAATAATCTATTTTTATTTAAAATAACAGAAATATATTTTGCTGAATTTTTTAAAATAGGCTCTAGTCGCCAAACCGTCAGATGACTGGAGCCTATCGCCCAATGACCACGTGGCAAGCAAGCAATCCGCTGGCCGTTCGGTGAATTATTGCGATCGCGAACGAGCGAACGAGCAGCTTGTTGTGGCCAATCGGTTAGGCGACTACGCTTCAAGTCGCTGAAGGGTTGGGCGACCAAAAGCACATATAAAGGACCGCAATTGAACGGCCGAGGTCAGCGACCGCACGCTGAATGCGAAGCGGCGTAAGAGAGGATAGGAGAAAAGGAGACGGCGGAGAAGAAGAGGAAAAAAAGAGAGGAGAGAAGAGGAGAGGGAGGAGAAGAGGAGAGGGAGGAGGGGAGGATAGGAGAGGAAGAAGCGATTTTTGTGAGGCAATTTTTTTTGTTGTATTTTAAATTTTGTATATGCAGTAGATAGTTTATTTAGTGTTAGTATGAGTAGAAAATTATAGATGTAGACAAAAATAGTTCAGCTTTTGGTATAAAAATTTAGTCAATTTAGTTTTAGAAAATTAGTAGCCATAGTAACCTGTAATTATATATAATTTAGAGAACACAGTTGTACAAAATTAACATCGTTAGTAAATTGGCATGTATACAAAATTATAGTTGTAGAAAATTCAGTCAACATTACATAGAAATTAATCGTCCATAGAAATTTATAGTTATTAAAAATTAAGTTAATATTTTTGTAAGAATTTCATAATTTACTTTGTAAAACACAATAATCGTAGTATTTATGATTAATTACGAATGAATGTAATGTCGTTAGTACGTTAGAAAAACATGTGTACCATTGTAACTAGTATATATGCATTTAAATCGATATGACATGTAGATTGTTGAAACCATTAGGAATTATTTGCAGTAGGGGGCAACTCGAGTAGTGAGAGAAGAGCGGCGTCGGTGTGCAGTCTGCCGATAGGAAGTTAATGATACGAGGTTAGTGTAGTTGGTTACGACAGGCGAATGATCGGTGAAATATTGATTACAATACATCAGTACTTTCATAGTGTGCGATGCGATTTGACTAGTTGCAAAATTAAAAATATATGCAGTGCACAACAAAGAATGCTGATACCCATTACATTGAGAGTGTATTACGGTATTGGAACCGTTCGTGAAGGTTCGAATGGTATGTATTTGAGCGCTTTGCAAGCCACTCTGTACACACAGACGACGAGAATGCTCGAATCGCAGATATGATGCGCTTACCCGCAACTTTTCATTGGACCCCGAGGTGTGCAGCATCATCATACAAGGGCTTTGGAGTCGGTCTCCACGGACATCGAGTTGAGTTGAGAACATTGATGCGCATTGCGTGGAAGGAGTTTGTGCAAGGGTGCCGTACGTGGGATACGAAAGCGTGATGCTTGTGAAACCATGCCCGATGAAGCGTGCAAGGTCATGCGGACGGCCATCATTTAGGAGGTGCGAGCAACTCGGGCAGCCCGCATGTTGGCGAAGAGAAGGAAGATGCTCGTGACGAGGCCGATGCAGTACATGGAGGAGAGGGAGAACGGTCACGCTATGCTGAGGGAACATGACAAGCCGATGAAGGGGAGCATATGGAGTAGCATCAGATGGAGTACGATGACCAGACAGCTTGGGCTAAAGAAGAAGCTGTACAAGAGGACGACGAGGACAGTTCGGGTGAGGATGAAGCTCTTGTCCCGTAGGAATGGAACCACTTTGATGCTGAGGGTGTTTCCGCACATGACGAGCATGAATCACTGTGGGAGTATCATGGGACAGAGGTTCGGTTCCATTCAATGTTTGCTAACAAGGCATCACTGTAGGATGCTATCAAGCTGTGGACCCTGCCTATGCAGCGGACTTTTCGGGTCGTGAAATCTAGTCAGGATCAGTACACCGTTAAGTGCGAGCAGGCCGGTTATCCTTGGAGGGTGCACGCATGTAGAGCCAATTATGAGACTCACTGGATTGTGTCGAAGGTGGAGTCACACTCTTGCATTCTGAGTAGTGTTTTGGTGAGGCATCGTAACCTAACGTCCGCCTTTATAGCCAATCTGATGTATGGAGAGATAGTGGAGAAAGATGTGGAGGCCACACAATCGTGGTAACTATTGAGAAGAAATTCAAGTACAAGATTACCTACGCGAAGGCGTGGTGTGCGAAGCAGAAGGCGTTGGAAAAACGGTTTGGGTCTTTCGAGACGGTGTACGACAATCTTCCTCGTATGCTTGTGTGTTACAAGACAGAACTCGCACGATATCGCTATGAAGGACAAGCCTTCTACAAGGCCGTCAGGTTATGCGGTGTTGCAGAGGGTCTTCTCAGCATTTGGTGCATGCATCGGGCATTCAGGCACATGCTACCAGTGATCTCGATTGATGAGACCTTTTACCCAAATACAAAGGCCGATCTTGACGGCCATAGGCGTTGACGGCAACAATCAAATATTGCCGCTGGCTATCGCATTCGTGGAAAGTGAGACTTACGAAAGCTGGTTGTGGTTCTTTACATATGTGAGGGTTGGAGTTGTCGGCACCCATTCTAGTGTGTGCGTAAGCCATAATCGCCACGTCGGGATTGTGAAGGCCACAAGAAACTTCAGGAGGACCCCAAGGAGCCCTTCCCTTGGTCGGATATGAGGAATAGATGGTGCATTCTTCACCTAGGGGTAAACCTTTTCAAGCAGTTCCTGAAACAACCATTGATGAAGTTGTTCAAGAGGCTAGCTATGCAGAACCAGCAGAGAAAATTTGATGCTTTGTTGGCGTTGTTGGATGAGCACAGCAGGAAGCACATCGAGGAGAGGAACAATGGGCCGGTCATGCCTGGCGTAGTACAACCAGAATGGCTGGCAACACTCGATGATTCTAACGCAGCTGGTCCGAGGTAGAGGAGCTCACGGAACATCAAGTGTTTCTCGTAGTGGGTCGAGGGAGAATCATTGGAGAAGTGGTCACTGCTACATACACGGACAGCGCAAGGTACGATATAATGACGACTAACCTTGCGGAGGTGTATAATTGGGTTCTCAGGGGCCTTTGTTCTTAGTCCTTCATTGCCATCGTGGAAAGTGTTCTGCATAGCACTATCGGCTACTTCAGGGAGAGACATGTGAATGCCACACTTCATGCGGCCAACCCACGAACATTGTACTCGTCGAAAATTAGGGCATATATGGAGACGAAGGCACAGAAAAGCCAATTGCACACGGTGTACGTCTGGGCAATAGGGAGCATCGTTTCAACGTGGTACTCCAGGATAGAGCCGGATCTAGGACGGCTCATGCCCTTGTTACCCATGAGGTATGCCTTAGAGATCATGTAAATAAACCTAGCTACTTGTGCAACAAGCCAAAGTTGTTACACAAGACATGCTCTTATGTCCTCGCTGCATGCGGGACCGTGGGCATGGATCCTTCAAACATTATGTCGGAGTACTTCTTCAAGGAGAGGGTGATGCATGCGTGGTGTGGCGAGCTTAGGGGGTTCAAGGTTGTGGGGAACTCGCCACCTTGGATATTGCAGAGAGGACCTAGATTCCAAATGTCGACATGCTAAAGAGTGGGAAGAATCGGCGATAGAGTCGGTGTATTACAAATAATATGGATGAAGCGCAAGTCAGAGCACCTGGTGCGTGCTACAAGCGATGCGGTCGAGAGGGCACACTGACTAGGCAGCGCAAGTCATGTCTTGATCAAGAGGCGAGCGCGGCATGGTTTCTACAACTAGTTATTGGTGACTACAAATAATTTTCCATTGTGAACTGTACTTTGTTAGTTAGCACTTTTGATGTGCTTACTATCGTACTAAATGTATCGTACATTGCATATACCATTTGTACAATTGCTATGTTACTTCGCCCTTTTAAGTAATGTAGTTGGTGTTGTGCTGGTAGCCTAGTATTATTTCCTTTGTTTACTTATATGTTTTATTTACTGTTGCTTTACATGCGATGTTTTTTGTTCCGTATAAATGCTAACTTGAATTCATTTTTTGCAGGTATGACTCGTGATCTTCGCGGATCAGACTGGCCTTAACACCTGTTGGACGAGCACATTGACCAGCTCCATCGTGCTTCCCGTCGTGTCCCGCCTCCAGGGAGCGTAGAGGAGCCAGTTGACTTGGGAGTGGTCCGGACACGCACATCTCGAGTCGCTCGAGACTAGATCCCCACCGACGACCTGTGTGCACTCCTTGACGTTGTCTTGTTGCCATAAGTAGGTTCCATGCTGGTACCAGCCTTGGACATGTACCAGGCTTGTACATGTCGTTGACCAACCCATAGCACACGTCATCGCACCGACAAACATGTACCTCACTCACCTCGTGTGGGACACTTATATCGCGGTAGGTTACATCAAATTTTTAAATATTCCCTAATGGCAATGTCACTGAGATGATTGACCATTTCATGTTTTTCCTACAAGCTGTCATCGGTGCTATGATTTGGAGGGAGTCTCACGCCACGGTAGAAAGGATCGCTAGTAGTGTGGAGGTGACATAGGAGGAGATGGTGCACACTTGGCGTCATGTGGAGGCCTGGGTGCACGTATAGTAGCCCTATTGTCTTGCATGAGGCAACTAGAGGTCTACACGCCTACGCTCGGTGCACACACGGTTTGTCCACCAGGGCCGCCCTGACCGGCATGGCACCACGCGGGGGTTCTATTTGGGCACGTCCTACACCACCTCAGCCTAACGAGGTCGGGAGGGTCAGCCTGGGGACGACCTCCTACACCGCCAGGGCAGTTGTTTACTCGTCATTCGTGCATCTCCGGCTTCCCCATGCGGGGCGTACTCGTCTTGTACATCCCTCTAGACGCCATGGAACTAGCTGAGGGTACGCTTCGCCTCTTGACGGTTTTATCCCATCGCTTTATCTTACGAACTAACGATATTTGCATTGCAGGTCTTGTCCTCCCCGACCAGGGATGGGGGGTCTCTCCGGGCCAGGACGACACAGACCAATACTTTTCGGACTGGCCTGGCCAGGTGATGGGCTCCGCACCTTGGGCCACACCCCCGGAGGTTCTCTTTGGGAGTGTCCTCACCAGTGCACCGGTGGTCACACAGCGGCAGCGATCCACTCAACCAGCTCGTGGAAGTGTGCGATGGTCTCTGATTGTCTTACCTTGTCGGGCGCCACAGGTCTTGAGAGGAAGATGGCCAAGAGGGGCCGATGGGAGGATGCGACGCGGAGAGGCGGAGGGGCCGTGGTGGCGGCGAGGGGCTAGGGATCTTGTTGGGGTGGTTAGTGCTGCTTGTACACTTGTTGTTCATGTACTACTTACGTTTCTTGTTTACTTAGTGATGTTTACAATACTGTAGTGAGCTTGCTTGTACTTCTCCTTACGTTGTTGACGCCTGTACCACTGAATTGATTCCAATCGCACCGACGACTGCACCACTTGAATAGTGAATTGAATTGATGGCAATCGCACCGACGCATTTAACCATTCGATTACATGCTTAACGACATTGCAAAATATTTCAAACAACAGGCAAGAGTACTACGGTACAACCATACACATCGTTGCCTATATGTGGAAGGAGCCTCGTGGTACTCACATGGAGTGTTGCTGAGGGGGCTGCCCCGGATGTGGCTAGCTGTCGTTGTAGTGGCAAGCATATATACAACTAGGGTGCAGAAGCGTGTTGGGTCATACCAACTTTCTATGTTGATGACCCCCTCGTTGCCCTCTTGCGCTCCATCTGCTGATGGAGGTCATCGTTCTGGTCTTCGAGACTTTCAATTCGTGCCTCCAGTCAGCGATTTGCTCCCACAATGTATCCACATACCTCGCAATGTACTGTTCATGGGGAGGATCAATCTATCACATGAAATCGCATTTATCCATATGCTACAAAGGAATGTTAACATCAAAACTCTGTTAGTAGTATTGTAAAATAGACGAGTGCCTACTTGTATCTCGGAGTATAGGCATCGAAGAAACATCGTCCGCCATCTGTATGGCCTTCTGCCACCTGCACCATCGCGTCTTGTATGTGTCTGCATTTCGGGCACACTAGCTGAGCGTGCCTGTTTGGCAACAAGCGGTACGTAACGCCGAAGTCCTCCTTCCATTCAAGCGGAAGGTCCCTCCTTGGTGACCCATATTCGACTGGCCCCTCGGTGTCTATCATGGTGGCTTACTCTAGATGGAGAAGATAGTTGTTCGTACCATCAATGCCTCGGCCATTCATTTTATAGCGTAATTACGGTGTCGCGGCGTGCTTTATGACACAGGCGCTTTGCGCAACGACAAGACCGTGCACGGCCAACTTTGTACAATGACATGACATGGCGGGCAGCTTTGGCGATGACAAGACTATACACGTCAGCTTTGCACAGCGACATGACTGCATGGGCCAACTTTGCGCAGTGACATGACAGGACGAGCTAGCTTTTTGTAGTAACATGATAGGATGGGCCACTTTATGTAGTCGGAAGATTAGGCGAGACACCTTCACGCAACAACATGACCACACCTGACTAGCTTTGCGAAGAGACATGACCGCACGAGCCGCCTTTGTGCGATAACAAGACCAAATGAGACACCTTCGCAAAGAACAAGACTACACGCGCCAGCTTTGCATAGCGACATGACTGCATGGGCCAGCGTTGTGCAGTTAGAAGACCAGACGAGACACCTTTGCACAATGATAGGACCACACGGGCTAGCTTTGCGTAGCAACAAGACCAAAGGGTGCAGCTTTGCGCAGTCTGAAGACTTGACTGGGCAGTTTCGTGTGCCGATAATACCACACTTGGTAGCTTTACGCAGTGATGCGATCACACAGTCATCTTCATACAGCGAGAAGGCCACAAGGGGCCCTATAAAAGGAGGTCAAAGAGATTTCTTAGAGAATACTACACAGCCAAACCCAACACTACACCGGCGCTTGCTTCACTACACCGGGATGGACAAGATGCAAAAGAAGCAATGGGACAAGATGATAAAGCAATGGGAGGAGACCCGCGACTTAGCACGGTCAGCTGCCGCCCGCGATGAGAAAGTAAGGGCTACTGCGGCCCAGGCAGAACAAGCCCAGTGTGCTACAAGGTCAGCACCCCGCAATAACACGACCTGTAGCAACAACCCCATCCTGAACGTTCCTACCGAGCGTTTGCCGCAACACCCACCAGAGGGGGAGACGCCCCCTTTGTTGGTGTCGGGTCCCGTGCAAGTTCTTCAAGTTTAAGTACCGCTTCAGCCTAGGTATACGTTACTAGGGTTGCGCAAACTACTCCAATGACTATTCCGATCGCTGTCTAGACACCGCCACCTATAGGCAGCCGGTAAGGAACGGGTGCACTATTTTTCCCTACTTTTTCTCCTTCAAAGTACGCACTAAAACCTCTCCCATGTATCCACAATCCCCGGAACCCCTTTGTGCCTACCGCAAATGGATCGATTTTGAGATCCACCCAGAGGACCAGTGGGCCCTCAACTTCGAGGAGTGGAACGTGACAAGGTCCTGTGAGATCCGGGAGGAAGACCGCCACAAGGACGAGCAAACTAAGTGTATACAATGGGAGACGAAAACTCATCTCGAGACGTGCATCCGTAGGGAGCGCGAGGCTCGCGAGAGTGAGCACAAGAAAAAGAGGAAAATAGCGACCAAGGCAAAAGAGCTCACTGAGGAGTTCAACGCCGAGCTCACAAGGAAGGGAAAATGACCCCGGTCCACACAGTAGGTCGTACGAGTAGTTGGGTTGGTTAGTCGTACATGATGCTCTATATTATGCATGTAATCAAACCGTACATGGCTTGTCACTCTCAACTATATTATGAAATCTATTTTAATTCAGGCAAGCTTATTTTCTCGTCTTTTCACATTCAATTTTTTTCACAGCAAGTCATCCAATAATATTAAGAAACTAGTTTTTTCCATGTACGAATTCTCGGTAACATCACAATATCACTTACCCTCATACTTACCGATCGTTCTAAGCTCAATCGTTCTTAAAAAAACTTTCACGAATTTTTTGCACTACAACAACATGCAACGATCATAAACTCTTATTACGAATCCAACAGATTATCGCACATTCATAATGTATAAAATTCACAAACTGCATTAACCACACGCGTCTTGTTTGCGATCGTTGCTGTGGGACAATCTGCAGATCTTGTCGCCACCAGTAGGGCGATAGGCTCGATCCGCCCAACCGTCGGGCGATCGGAACTGTTGCTCAACGACTTATAAACGACTTTATTGTCACTTGGCCATTGAGCGATAGGCTCTAGTCGCCCCACAGTTAGGCGACTAGAGGCAATTTTGTAAAATGTTCACGGTATATTTATGTTATTTCGAATAAAAAACATAACATTTATAAAAAAATCTACTTCATTCGGCTTGACTTGGCCGAGCTCGTGGTCGATGACGGCGATGGCGCTAGAGGCGCCAACGGCTGGGCACTTCAGCGCCAGCCGGTGGCAGCAGCCGTGCCAGCCACCTCACCTCTCATCCCTATAAATGCCGGCTTTCTCTTCCCGTTTGAGAGGAACATCAAGTGAGCCCCCTACTTCCGAATATCTTCCTCTTCCCTGGTTGGATCTTGATGGTATTGGAATCGCTGCTCCGTTGTGTTCTTCATCGACTTGGGCAGCAGGGAAGTCCAAATTTTCTCCTCTTGGGCATTACCCGGCTGGCTCCTCGCTAGGAGATTTGGGGCTTTGTCTCTGAGGGATAAATCTGGCTGGCTCTTGATCGATTTAAGGGGAGGAACAGTGTGTTTGGTGGTTGGTGTTCTACGGTGCTCTTGGCCGGAGTACCTCGGTTGGTCTTGTGCGGCATACTCTATGTATAAATTTGAATTTAAACATCCTGAATTTATATTATTTCAAATTTTATTTGGTTAAGAATATTTTTATTTATGAGTTTATCTTTGGTTTATTTTTTTTAATTTGTGTAATTTAAATTTACTTAATTTTAGATTAAGTGGCCGTAGTTGCCATAAACTTTGTGATAGGAGAGGCATTACGTACAATATCAAAAACAAAAGTTACTTGGATTTTAGACTTAACGGCTAGGAAATAATGCGATGGCATGGTGGACCGATTGCGTAGAAGGAATAACGAGTTATTCAATAGCAGATAGTGAATTGGAGAGTAATTAATTGGCATATGATAGAATTTTTTTGGTAAAAGAAAGTGAAAGAGGCCCGAGAGGCTGAGAATTTGTGCACATACATCAAATGGATATGACTTATCCATATTATTCTACTACTTTTTTTCAAACACCCAGTACACGACGCCTAAGGAAAACTAGATGAGCGAAGTTTGATGAAAAAAATGACGAAATCACCATGGCACATCGCTTACGATGGGCATGTCGCCTATCACTGAAAGAAAATCCTCATAAATAAGACACGCAGGACCAAACCTAGGGTTTAAATCCTGGTGGGCCAGAGATACAAGTACTGACCACCTCCACTAGCCACCTAAGCAAGGCTTGATTACGCATATTATTGTATTCATAAGATACACATACAATTTAAAATTTCCGACCGTTCTCTCTCCTATTTATATGTTAATTTTGCATTAAAAAATATGTAAATATGATATGAGCTTTTGCCATTCAAAATATTTATTTTATCTGATCCATCCGCATCCATATCCAAATTTGACAAAACATTTTATTGCAGTAACTAGATCACGAGTTTTTTTAGTTTAATGTAAATTCATGTTCTTTTGGTGAGATATATAAATTTAGATAAATTAGATTGATTAAGTATGCTTTGTACGAGGATAAAGTATCTTAGATATCTTGCTACTACATAAATTGCAGGACATGAGAATGACAGAATTCATCCGAATTGAGTAGACTGCAGAATTCAATCGAATTAAGTAGATTCTTTGATTGAAAAATCGTATTCGTTACATTCATGAATACTCAACATGTTAATCCTTATTCTTTTGAGTTGCGATTGATAGCTTTTAGCTGTTACTAATGACTTTTGTCTGCGCTTTTCAAGATAGCGGACATACCAACACAAACATCACATACATTTTTGGGCTCATGAAGTTATTTAGAGAAGCGACTTCAAGAAACCGCTTCAAGAAACCGTCTTATTTATTTCGACTTCTAAAGAAGCCAAAGGCAAAAGCAACAAAAAAAGGGCAAAAAAAAGTTGTATGCGCTGAACACAATGGGTGGGTTATTTTTGATTAATAACTTATGACTTCTCCCGAACAAATAAACATAACAACTTCGTTATCTTTTCAAAATGGTTTATCGTGATAACCTTTTCAAAACAGTTTATCGAGATTCAGTCCGTTAAATGCGGCGCTTGCACTAGGGCCAAAAGCCATCGACAACAGCCAAAGTAACTCACCCTGTATAATGCATACAGATGAAATTCAAAATACATCAGAGCAACAGCCAACAGAGCCAGCACAGACATCAAAACATCCAAACTCACGAGTTACCAGCACACACAACGCAACATAAGAACGTAAGCGGAATAGTGCAGTTACGGCAGAAGGGAACAAAAGACCAGCATCCAGCATTGTATGCCAGATACGAAAAAAAGGAAACAAATGATAAGATTGAAAAGACACAAGCCAACTATTGCGTACTCAATGCTTAGAAAGATCAGCATCAATTCTACCAGGGCTGAGACATTTAACGTGATGCAAAGAAATCCCAAACCTACATTCTACAAATGATTGAATGCTAACATATTAATGTGACGAAAAGAAACAAGTCATTTGCAGGTGATCGATTTCAACCCGCGATCGGAACATGACTAAAAGTAAACCGCCTCAAACCAACAAGTCTAAAATTTCTCAGTTTGTATGGCCATCATCTATTGCAGGCTACCAGATAAATGCTTTACATCCTGAGTTATTAGTTGATGGCTACCACTGCAACAATACCGACACATTTTTGTTCCAGAAAGAAAGCCCAACATCATACAATAAATAGCAAAGCACAATCAGTAGTACCATACTAAATCACAGACAAGCAAGAATAAGCCATCGAAACATTGAGGCACTTCGACATCCTTTATCCTTGCGAGTCTTGATCAAAATAGCAATCATATTCAAATCAGTAATTCAGTATCATGCGCCATGATGCGCCACACTAATAAGATAGGTTCGATCAAATTCTAATACTTAAGCATAACACCTACCATATCTGCATCGTGCTGTTAGATTATTCTAAGTATAAACATGAATCCAAAAGGACCTAACCTTAGATCAAGCATTTACACCTAGCTTTAATTTTAGAGTGGAAAACATGAGTACTAACCCGAGCCGGAAGAGGAAGCCATGAAGACGATGTAGATGTGCGGTCGATGGTGAAGTAGATGCGATCGGTGAGGGTGATGGCTGGAGTTGGTGGAGATGACGGAGTCGTCGGCCGGCGGCGGTGAGGTCGTCGTGGCGTGACGCGGGGCGGCGATGGGTGGTCGGCGGCGGGTCGTCGGTCTTCGTTCACCAAAAGCACCCGTAATAGATCGGGCAATATTTGGGTATTAGGAGGGTAAACAACGTGCAACCACCCCGCCGAAAACCCATCTTTTGTTATAGCGCTAGGTGACCGGGACCGTGACCAAAGGAGTTGGCAACCGCCTCGATCAAGGCGCAGTGGGCGGGTCTCCACGAAATCTCGGAGGCAGTTAGCCTAGAGATCAATCCAACATTCTCCCATTTGATCGTAAGGCTAACATCATAAGCCCATCCTTTGATAGAACAACACACCAAAGCAATGTGTTGAATGGTTAATAAAGTACCATACAATCTCAGTACCTATAGTGTACTAATTTTATCTTAGAATGGATATTCATTATTCTTAATGGGAGTTGGTTTGCTTAAAAGTCCTTTTATCCAGAATCAGAGGCTTCCCAATAAACCCATGCCGGCAACATGATTACGAAAAATACTGGGTGGTAAGCCTTTAGTAAGCGGATCCATAAGCATCAACTTAGTACTAATATGCTTGATAATTATGGTTTGATCTGGATTCTATCTTTTACAACATGATACTTAATATCAATGTGTTTGGCAGCACCACTTGACTTGTTGTTATTTGCATAAAAGATCGGGTTCATTATCGCGATTATAAAGTGAGTGGTTTAGAGATCTTGTCTACCACTCCAAGTCCCGGGATGAAATTCTTAAGCCATACAGCCTGCCCGGTAGCCTCATAATATGTCACAAACTCAGCTTGCATCGTTTAAGACGTCGTAAGTGTTTGTTTGGAGCTTTTCCACGAGAAAGCTCCTTCAGCGAGTGCGAAGATATAACCTGACGTGGATTTCCTAGTATCAACACATCCCGCAAAATCTGAATCCAAATAACCAATAACATCAAGGCTATCAGAAGATTTATATGTGAGCATGAAATGCTTAGTGCCTTGCATATAACGTAAAACTTTCTTAACGGCTTTCCAGTGGTCCGGTCCTAGATTGAACTGATATCTGTCAAGCATCCCGGTTACGAAAGCTAAATCAGGGCGTGTACATACTTGAGCATACATAATGCTTCCGACAGCTGAAGCATAAGGAACCGACTTCATCTGATCAGATTCATACTGGTTCCTTAGACATTGAAATGTCCCAAACTTATCGCCCTTAACAATAGGAGCAGGCGAGCCAGAGCACTTATGTATATTGTATTTCTTCAGTACTCTGTCAACGTATGCCTTTTGAGATAAACCCAATATACCTTGGACCTATCTCGGTGAATTTCAATGCCAAGAACATAAGAGGCATCACCGAGATCCTTCATATCAAAATTTGATGAAAGAAATCTCTTGGTCTCAAACAGCATGTCCTTATCGCTACTAGCCAATAAGATATCATCCACATAAAGTACTAAGATGGTGAATTTACTCCCCTTGAACTTAACATATATGCAGTTATCAACTTCATTTTCTTTAAAGTTGAAACTTCTTATGATTTTTTCAAATTTGAGGTACCACTGCCTCGACGCTTGTTTTTAGCCATAAATGGATTTCTTAAGTCGGCATCCCATATGCTCCTTGCCTTCCACGACAAAACCTTCCGGTTGAGCCATGTAAACATTTTCTTGCAAGTCGTCATTAAGAAAAGCCGTCTTAACATCCATCTAATGCAGCTCTAAATTATAATGAGCTACAAGTGCCATAACAATTCTGAATGAATTTTTAGTTGAGACAGTAGAAAATGTGTCATTATAATCAATCCTTTCTCTTTGTGAGAAGCATTTTGCTACAAGCCTTACTTTGAACCTTTCGATATTTCCTTTAGAGTCATGTTTTGTAGACCCATTTACAGCCTACTATTTTGACTCCGTCAGGAATTTCTACTAAGTCTCATACATCATTAGTGCTCATAGACTTTAGTTCATCCTCCATGGCTTCAAGCCAATTAAAAGAATGTTCACTCATTATGGCCTCTTTATAAGAGGTGGGATCATCTACCTTTGCTATAGTATTAATATCCTCATTCATATAAACAACATAATCATTAGAAATGGCAGATCTTCTCTCCCGCTGTGATCTTCTAAGAGGTTCATTAGTTATTTCAGGAGGCTGTTGAGGCTCATCATTAGTTGTAACATTAGGAATCTCAGATACCTCAACAGTGGGTGCAACAACAGCATTTTCTACTAGAGGTGCAACCTGCTGAGGCACAGGAATAAAGATCTCTGGAATGAGCGGTGTAGGAACATAAACCCGCTTCTCCTCAAGATCTATTTTCCTGGGTTCCAGGTCCTCTTTATTTTCTAAGAACACAGCGTGTCTTGTTTCTACAAACTTAGTTATCCTATCAGGACAATAAAACCGATACCCTTTGGATTTCTCAGGGTACTCGATAAAATGGCAGCTTACTGTCTTAGGATCTAATTTCTTAATATGTGGATTAAACAACTTAGCTTCAGCACGACAACCCCACACTCGTAAATATTTCATACTCGGTTTTCTCCCAGTCCATAATTCATAAGGTGTTTTAGGTACTAATTTACTGGGAACCCGATTAAGAATATGTGCAGCTGTCTTTAATGCTTTCATCCACAAACCAACAAGTAAACTAGAATGGCTAAGCATGCTCCGTACCATGTCCATAAGTGTACGGTTACGTCTTTCAGCTACGCCATTCTACTGAGGTTCGTCCGGCATAGAATACTGGGCAACAATGCCATTTTCCTAAAGGAACTTAGCAAAAGGGCCAGGAAGTTGGCCATAAGGTGCATGTCTGCCATAATATTCCCCCCTCGATCCGATCTTACCACTTTAATTCTTAGGTTGTGCTGATTTTCAACTTCAGCCTTAAATATCTTAAATTTGTCAAGGGATTCAGATCGGTCTTTAATGGGAAAAATATAACCGTAACGGGAGAAATCATCAGTGAATGTGATGAAAGAATCAAAACCATCCACTAATGTTATAGGAAAAGGACCATAAATATCAGTATGAATTAATTCTAAAGGTCCTGTACTGCGAGTAGCTCCCTTCTTTATTTGTTTTATATATTTTCCTTTAATGCAATCAATGCAGTGGTCTAAGTCAGAGAAATCTAATGGGTGGAGAATGTCTTCTTTGATGAGACGTTCCTTTCTCCCCCTCGAAATGTGGCCTAAACGACAGTGCCATAGTTTCGAAGAAGTCTCATCATTATTTTTGCGTTTAGCATCATACACATTCAATACAGGAGATTCATTAAGGGAAAGCATATAAAGCTTGTCTTGTCTAAAAGCAAGACCAACATCATTATAATTAAACTTAATAATGCATTTATTATCTCCAAAAATACATTTAAAACCTTCATCGTCTAATAAAGAAACTGAAATTAAATTCCTTCTGATGGAAGGAACATAAACTACATTATTGAGACGAAGTAGGAAGCCGTTGTCTAAAGTTAATGAAACAGATCCAACTGATTTCACTTCGGCTTCCTTTCCATCCGCGACTTTAAGACTTCGCTCCCCCTTTCTTAGTGTTGTCGCGGTAAGCAATCCCTGTAAAGAATTGGTAACGTGCACAGTTGCACCTGAGTCAATCCACCAAGCATTAAGAGAGAAATCAGCGTAAAGTGTTTCATCAATAAAAGTAATTGTATCATTACCCCTTTTGGCGAGCCACTTAAGAAAGCCTACAGGTCTTTACGAAAATGCCTGATCGCTTGCAGTGGCATTCTCCCCTTTAGGCGATCGATGGAAGCAACATGAGGCTTTGGTGCATTGTGCACTTTAGGCCCCGATTTGTCTGAGTTAGGGGAGAAATGCAACTTCTTCTTAGATTTGAAGTCCCCTTGGAACTTTCTTTTATGAGAGCCAACAACATTAAAAGCAAAGTCTTTCTTTTCAGTTCTTATTCTTTCTTCCTTCTGGACACACATGACGATCAAATCGCTCATGCTCCATTTCTCTTTCTGAGTATTGTAATTAATTTTAAATGCTGTGTACTCAGAAGGAAGCGATATCATAATGAAATAAACTAGAAAACCATCAGAAATTGCCATGTCCATGCCCTTGAGTTTTTCTGCCAGATCAGTCATCGTCATGATATGTTCTCTTATGCTATCAGACCCATCATATTTAGAGGTTAAGATCCTCTGAATTAAGGTACTGGCATAAACTTTAGTTGAACCTTTGAATTTCTCCTCAATTGAAGCCATGTACTCTTTAGCATTTTCGGAATTGAGAATTGCTCCCCAAATCATGACTGAAATAAAGGTTTTCAAAATCATAAGTGATAAGCGGTTAGATCGTTCCCATTTTTCAGCATTATCCTCATAAATTTTCTTTTTCTCAGCAAAATTCTCCTCACCTTCGGTGGGGGGAACGGGAACGTCTACCCTTAAGGCATAGTCAAGGTCCAAAACACCAAGGACAACATAAATTCGTTCTCTCCACGAGGAAAAATTGCTCCCCGTGAGCTGCTCAATGCTATCAATTGTGGCGGCAACGTTTGAAGCATTAAGGGCTGAATTATAAAATACAGGGCAAAAAATAGAAACATCATAAATATATATATTGCATGTAATTAACCCTACGTTGGTCTGATTAATAACATGCAAAATAAATTACAGTTCAAAATCATATCACCGTTGGGCAGAAAATGAAAAGAACTTAATTTTATATGGCAACATACGATTATAAACAACGTTGGTCAGAATATAATCATATGAATACATAGTACCAAAATTAAGCATAAATTCTCAAATTTAAATATCTCGTTGGTTCGATTTAAATTTGAGATTTTTCATAACAATATGGTAATTATTCATCATAATTTGTGCCTCAGAAAAAATTAATTAAACCAGTGCATAATAATAAGCTAAAACAAAAAAATGCACTGAAAATTAAAACATAAAATTTCTGTCGAAAATTGGGCCACAAAAGGAATTTTAGGCCAAAAAAGGCCTCAAAAGGAAAAAACGGGGTAAAATCGGCCCTAAAAGAAAATCGGCCAAAACGCCCACAAAACTTCGCTCGGCCTTGCAATTTCAAAACGGCGGCGCGCGCGGCCGAAACGGCCCACAACTCGAGCGTACGGCCCATCATCGTGCGCGCCCAGTTCAGCGCCTTACCGTCTTGCGTCGGATTGAGATCCGACGACCGAAAACGTGCTGCGGCATCACTTACGGGCGCGCGCCGTCGGATCTCGATCCGACGGTTCAGCGCGCGGCCGGCCCAAAACGGCTTTCAAGCCCGATGAAAAATGGCCGTCCGATCTGATCATACGGCCGAAATCGCCCGTGGCCGAAAATAAAAAGAAGAAAACCCTAACCCTAAACTTATTCTTGCCCGCGAGGCAAAAGAGAGAGGCGATAGCGGTGGCGGCGCGCGAGGTGGCGGCGATCGCAAGCCGCCGACGGAGCGGGAAGGCGGCGGCGCGCGCGCCGCGGAGGCCGTCATGGCGTGAGCGGGACGTCGGCGAGGGTGGTCGGCGGCGAGGTCGTCGGTCTTCGTTCACCAAAAGCACCCGTAATAGATCGGGCAATATTTGGGTATTAGGAGGGCGTAAACAACTTGTGCAACCACCCCTGCCGAAAACCCATCTTTTGTTATAGCGCTAGGTGACCGGGACCGTGACCAGAAGGAGTTGGCAACCGCCTCCGATCAAGGCGCGAGTGGAGACTGGGTCTCCCTGAAATCTCGGAGGCAGTTAGCCTAGAGATCAATCCAACACGTGCGCCCTGATGTGCCACACTAATGAGATAGGTTTGATCAAATTACTACACATTTAAGCATAACATCTACAAATGAAAACATATGTTAACCAGAACAGCGATGGGCAACCAGCAACTTATCAGTAGAATCACTGTCGACACATGGCAAAATCATACTTCAAGTACAGATTCATGAAAAAAATTCCAAATCAATCTATCAAGTATCAATGATCAAGTCTGTAAGCTTGAAACGCATTCAATTCATAGATACAGCAGGATAAATCTAACATACAGATTCAATTCATTAGAGGAACTGCTTCAATGGTTATAGACGACATAACTGAGAAATCTTCTCAGTAGGATGGGGGACTGTGTGTACAATGTAACTATCTTAGGTCGCTATCTTAATGCGCACATTGGTTCCAACACAAAATTGTTTTACTTATGAATGTCAAATTACATGACCTTTATCCAAATCCAACAATGTAAACAAATAAACAGATAAATCTAGTGAATCTTAATAGCTAGCAGAATCACACACATGCATCGCACGCAATGAAAGCTCTATATTGCATCCAAACAAACATATGTTAGACAAGTCAATTTACTAATCTCACACACTTGCCACCAATAAAGCCATACTTAACTCTAATCAAATATCTCAATAAGCTTCTTTTAACAGATCCATACTAACATGATACCCTCACAAACAGGCACTAGTACGATTACATCAGGATATTTTGGATATATGAAAAGCCAACTGCTACTTAGAGAAAGAGAAGAAATTTCAGCTTTGGAAGGAAATGGTTGTACCGTCCCTTGGCGCGTTGCAGGCTCGAAGTGGAGCTTGGTGAAGAACCACCTGTTCTTGCCGGTCTTGAACCGCTCCTCGGCGCGCTTGGCTGCCTTGCGGCGACGACCTTCTTGTCCCAGTGGCGGCGCGTCGGGGCGGCGGTGGCGTCCTTGAGGTCGGCGTCGGGGTGTAACACCTCCTCAATCTGGTGTTCATAGCTTTCAACAAGGAGCTCTTGGAGTTGCTCCAAGGCCTCCATAACCCGCTTCAATCCTGCGATCGGTCCACGGTCTTCCCATTGGAGAAGAATTCATCCAACGGCTCGAACTTCGCCAACCTCTTTAGTAAGGTTACGCTCATCGAGCATCTTGATGGGTTCCACATCCACCTTGGCATATCTGAAGAGTCTCGCTTGGATGGATCAAGGATGTCGGTTTCTGTGAACAATATCGGAAAATTTATCCGCCCGATGGAGGCCGCCCGGAAGGCGATGAGCGGGGAAAACATCGTTGGCTAACTTCTCAAATTCTTGAGGCGACTATTGATGTCGAGTCTATGTTACGCACTTCTTTGCTTCCAGATTCACGTGTACTCCAACCATTGCCCGTGTATCTCTACTACTTAAAAGACTTAGTTGGTGACCGTGCGTTAGTCCTCCCTCCCACCAAGAAATCAAAGTGAAATAGTTCGACATGTAGCCGTCAGCTTCCTCCCAAAACACAACGCACAATCACCGCCTCACTCCAACTAATGCCTCCTTCCCCAATTCCTTCCACCGCCCCCTCCACTGTGATCCCCACGATCCCCCTCCCCGCTCGCCATTCAAATCATCATGCTCAATCCGCGGTCACCAATGGCCAACCTCAAAGATGGCGATTGAAATTAGCTTCCCTAGCACGAGCGCAACCTAATGTGGGTCGAACTTCCTTAAGGTGGTGGCTGGAAAGGCTAGCAGTGGTTCTTGGACCACCACCGCACCGACAGTTGGGGAGGCGGATCGAGGGCCTGCACCGCCACCCCAACTCACACTAGCACCATCGCCCGCCACCGACCCTCCTCCGCGTCGCCGCCACCAAACCCGCCCCACTGCTCTGCGCCTCCACCCCTCTCCGCTCTCGCCGCCTCATCCAACCGCCTCGCCTCCCAGGTTTGGTCACCGCCTTAGCCCACCACCTCGCCTCACAGGCCTGGTCACCACCTCCTCACTGTGCCACCCCTTCCACCCCGCCGCCCACAGCCCTCTCTTCCGAGCAGCCCCCACTTTTGCAAACGCCTCCTTGGTCACCCTACTGCGGCCATCGTTGCATCGCAGAGCCCTGCCTCCTTTCTCGGTCCTCTTGCTGATGGCATCCTCAAATATTCCTGAGCCACTGTCATGGATCCCTTTTCTCTCCTAGCGTGTGCATCCGTGCTACTAGGGATGGGAAACGGTAAATGATAATCTGTTTTATCTGTCATTCGTATCCGAGAAAACACGAATGTGGTAAGCAAAATCCGTATTCGAGAATGTTCATATTCATATTTGAGAATGTTCGTATCCGTATTTGAGAATGTTCATATTTGTATTTGTATTCGAGAATGTTTATATTCGTATTCGTATTCGAGGCTCTTCAATCTGTTTCCATTCCTAGCGACCTCCCAGGGATGATTATAAGAAGCAATCTTCTGATGAACCAAGATTCACAAGCAAAAAGTGAAAATTACTTTGCACAATTTTCAACTCTATGCGCTACACTGCTAGCTCATGTAGACGTGTAGTCATATTACATAATTTTGTTCTACCGAGATTTATTACAAAAGTTTTAGGATATTCACATTTGACCGCATTAAGTACATATTCAATTTAAATTTGTATTCGTATTCGAGAATATTCGAATTTACATTTGTATTCGTTTTAAAAATATGAATTTTTATTCATATCCATATTCATTTTAAAAATATGGATTTGTATTCGTATTTGAGACTATTCGATTTATATTCGATCCGTTTTCATCCCTACGTGCTATGATGGATCCGGCTACAAGCTCAGTAGTTTCGAGAACGAACATGGCTGCAATCTTAGCAGCTGCAAGTAGAGACGTGTTTGAACGGCGGTTACACTGAGGTACGCATGTTTCCCTATTTATTCCTAGGGATGGGAAACAATAAATGATAATTTGTTTTATCCAATATTCGTATCTAAACAAACGCGAATGTGGTAAGCAAAATCAATATTCGAGAATGTTCGTATTCGTACTCGAGAATGTTGGAGCGAATCTCCACGCTGCTGGAGGGTGGAATGGTGGCAGTCGTGACACGAGGAGAGCGGTTGTAGAGCAGGCCAAGGAGGAACTGTTGGTGGTGGTTGTTACGGCGGTGAAGAGGCCGAGATGGTGCGCCGTGCACAAGTAGAGTGGAGCGAACAAGCCACAAGTTCTAGCTGACAAAAGTAAGAAACTACACGTAGGCACACGGTTTTCTTACTTTGCTTGCGTCCGGCGTAGATGCGGAGGAGAGGCGCACTGCACACATGAACGGACAATTAGCAGAGAAAAGAGTCATTGAATACATACAATCTACACTTTAATGCTTCAATCCTTCTCACTGAACTAAAAACAATCTGCACTTGAAAGCCATTTTTGGAAGGGCAGATCACATAGAGCAACAATCAAAGCTTTGAATGAGATAGCAAGAAGCCAACAATAACAGACCAAAACACATCCAAGATAAGGCCCTGGATCTGTACCAGAACCGTGCAAGATTTTGATGCATTACAATTTACAAGTTTCCAATCTCACAAAACTTCAAACTCTTTGAGCCCAGACAAGAACAAATGCTGTAAGCACAGAGCAAATTGATCCCTTCATCTTTGAACTCATTATTTCTTGCTTGCTTTTTTTTCTTCTATCTGGAGAAAGAAACCAAACAACACATCAACGGAGCAGAGCTCTCAGCGCCGCCCGCGCTTGGGCACGGGTTCGTAGTCGTCATGGTTGGAGCCGCCCACTTCGTCCTCGCCGTTAGCGAGGCCCTCGATATCCTCATCGTCGAAGTCACCGTCGAACTCCTCGTCGTCGTCCTGGTTATCACTCACCGCCTTCGCCTTCAGGCCACCGCCGGCGTGGGCGTCTTACCCACGCCAGGCATATAGCGCAGCCTGCCTCGCCGCAGATTGTGGCTCGGAGGAAGCCTTGGCGCCACCGCAGACCGCCGGGGGAAGGTCCGCGGTGGTGAGGAGCACCGGGCGGGCGGCCGCCGGGGCGAGGCGGCGAAGGGCGAGGGAGGTGAACCCGGCGGCGGCGCACTGCATGGTCGTTGCGCGCAACTGTAAAGCAGCGGTTTATTGGGTGGTAAAGGGGGAGGACGGCTGGCGGCTAGGGTTTTGAGCGGGTTTAGGAGTTTGGTTTAAGGGGTCTCAACGGCGCGGGAGCTCATGGAGGCTGCAAGATTCGAGAAACGTGAGGCTGGCTGCTTCGGTCGCCGCCTTTCGCCGTGCCGGCGTGCTCGTTTTTTTTCCCGCTTCTTTCTTCCGGGCTTTGCTGGGCTCGTAGTGCTTATGGGCCGTGGCTGTACTGTGGAATCTTAATCCATGGTGCGATGCCAGTTTGCAATGCAGAAATGTTGCATTAGAAATAATAATTTGACGGCCCACTTAGAACACACTTAGAACGCAGGAATGTACAAGTTTTAGAAATAGGGAAAAATGTAGAAATAATCTCCTTATTGTATCTGGGGGGTTCCGGCCCTCCCACCGTGTCCACGTCAGCGATTTTGCGGAAAACACCCTGCGTGCGATTTTGCGAAAAACCCCCTGTATTTTGCGAAATCGCGAACAGGTCCTTAGTTCTCGCAAATAGGTCCCTGCTTCTCGAAAACAGGTCCCTGCCAGTTTTTTTTACGGAAAACACCCTCCAATTTACCGATAGCAACCCGTGGTCCTTCGCTCGCAAATAGGTCCACGCTTCGCAAACGAGTCCTTTGCCGGTTTTTACGGAAAACACCCTCCAATTTGCCGATAGCAACCCGCGGTTTCCAAAATTATGTATAGGTCCTTCTGAGAGACCATGTGGAGGTCATCCCGTTGTGTATGATGAGTAATTGACATCGTTTACGAAAAGTCGAGTTTGAGTCGGTTGGTTCGGACCTAGACGTTGCGTGGTGTAACGGGCTCGGTCGGACTTGGTCGAACTTGTCGTATGGGATTAGGATGCGTATTCTGTTGATGCAACAGGTTTGATCTCTATTACGCTTTCATGTATCGAGCGGTGCTATTTGACGTGTTTCTTGTCTGTGTGTGCGGGGCGTCGGGCTAAGTCGTGGCGAGACACGGTGGGCCGGACTAGGCGCGGTGGCGAGGTCGAGCGGTCGGGATGTGTCGAAGGCGGCGTGGACTCGAGGTGGTTGCGGGCGTGCGAGGCAAGGAGCGGAAGCTTCCGGAAGGTGCGGGGAGGGCGAAACGGGAATTTCGCAAGGCCGCACAAGCGGAGACTAGCTCCGTTAGGGTTTAGCCGCCGTGCGGGTTGGAGACCCGTTAGCCAAGGGCTATAAATAGAGGTGAGGGGCTGCATACCCCTTTGAGGATCACAAGTGTTTTAGTGCTCATTCATCACTTGTGTGTGTGTGTTCCTCCCAAGAACTAGAGAGGGTTCTTGGTGTTCTTGAGGATTGAGAGGAGAGGATGAAATGGTTGTAACCATCACCCTTGTGAAATCATTTATTCCTCTGACCTTTTAAGATATCTTGTATTACGAGATGGTTTGGTTTAGTTTCTCCCAATGTTTTTGCTACGCTCTGTCGTCTCTGTGATATCTGTTCTTCAAGGTTGCGAATGTAGCTTTGTTTAGATTTTGGTTGGTGAGACCCTCATGTTTCTCTAGTTTCTTTTCGAGGATGATTTCTTGATATGCATAAAAGTTCTTCTTACATTCGGCCTGAAAAGAACAAGTAAACTTCATCATTTTCCCTTCTTCTGACTAGTTTCGATTACTTCGTGCATCGCTTTTCTTCTTGGTCGCCCAACCGTAGTTTCCCTCTTGGTCAGTATTCTTGTGCGGTTTCGGTAGCTTGGAGTTTTGTTTTGAGTTAGGTTCATTACTTACTACCTATTTGTGCGAATTCTCTGCGAAGTGTTTCTTCACTTTGATTTGGCATTCTCTCGAGATCTGCGGCACTTTGGATTAAAGTCATCTTCTTGTCCGAATAGAGGCGATGTGCAACAAATCAAAATATCACTCTTCTGTTCTTCATTCTTTCCGAGAATTCTTTGTGCTCCTTTTCGTTGGGCATATCTCAAGCTTGATCCGTCCGGTTGTTTTACCTTGCCGCTTTTGCTTTTGTTTTTGCTTTGCTGCTGACCCTTTGTGCTTTTCAGTTCCTTTGCTATCCTTCTTTTGGGTGAACTCTTTCTTCCGATGGTTCTCATATCCCTCTCTTGGTTTGTATTTGGTGATGAAACAAGATTGAAAATCCACTTGCGGTTGAGCGGATGCGACTGCGGTGAGATAAGCCGCAAAGATTGAATCAACATAGTGTAGAGGTCTGCGCTTCTAAATTCCTTTCTGCGAACAAGACTTCATTTCATTTTTGAGTTTCCGCTAGAGTAGCAAGCTCATTCTCTTGGTGTTTTCTTTTGCTTTTGTCTCTGTCATCTACCAAGTTAGTTCAATCTGCTATGACTTCTTTACTTGCAGCAGCCTCCCTCAAAAGTGCCTTTCTTTTTTTTTGTTCACGATCTTTGACAATTTTGCATGCATCAAGCAATGATATTTTCGGTTGAATTTTTCTTGGGTGGTCTCGATTTATCTTTGAATTTTTCGGTGTTACATGTTCCAAATTTCGAGAAATTAATTTTAATTTTCTCGTGAGGTGTTGTGTTTTGCATCTTTCGACAAATCGATATTTGATCTATCGGGCGTCTTTGAAGCGAGCGACATTCACCCCCCCTCTGTCGCCATTTCGGTCCTACACCTTCTTTAGTTACGTACAGGTCCTTGCGGGTCCCTGTTTTTTTACGAAAAAACTCTTTGGTTCCTCCGAAATTACGCATCCGTCCTCGATTTTTTAAAAAAGAACCGTCTCACGAATTTTTGTCTCTTTTACTTCGGTCCACACGGTAGCTAGCGTGGCGTGGCGCCGCGCTTACGTGCCTAGTATAATGTAATGCACGGTGGAATTGCGAGAGTACGTAAACCGTGTTCGGGTCGTTTAGGCTTCGGGGGAAAAAAAGGGGGAGGAAAAAAAGCCCCCAAAGGAAAGAGCCCAAAACAAAGGGTTTTTGGGGGAAAATTCATCTCAAGCCCGAACGCAGGCTCAATCCAAAAAAAGGAAAAAACCGGCAAAAGGCTATTTCAACCCATAAAGGGAAAAAAAAAAGATGATTTTTTTTTAAAATATGGTTTGCCCCTTTTAAAAATTTAAGCATTTTTCCTTAACATTTAAAAAAAATTTTAAAATTTTTTTAAAAAAATTAAACCCCCTTTTCATTCCCAAACTTTAAAATTTTATTTGATATCCGTCAATTTTCCCCCTTTCCTTTAAAATTTCCCCATTCCCAATTGTTTTAAAAACCCCAAAACCCCAAAAAAACCGGGAATTTTTTGAATAAAAAATTAAACTTTATTAAAATTCAAACCCAAAAGCTGGGAATTAAAACTTAAATTTGATTTCCCAAAAATAACCCAAAAATCCCTAAATTTGCTTTCCCCTTTTGAGGGTTTTGGGCCCCCCCCCCCAAAAGGCTTACCCCCCGGGGCCCCTTGGGGGGAAATTTTTTTTTCCGGGAAATTTTTTCCCTTAAAACTTAAATTTAAAAATTTTTTTTCGGGGGCCCTTTTCCTTTGGGCATACCCAAAAGGGGTTTTTCCCCCCTTTTTTCTTTTTGGAAAAAATTTTTTGGGGGAGTTTTCCCCTTTTTTTTTTTATTATTTTTAATTTTTTTTTTTTTAAGGGGTTTAAATTTTTTATTTATTTTTTTTTTTTGAAATTTTTATAAAACGTTTGGATCTTTTTGGGAAAGGAAAAATTCCCAAAAAATTTTGGTTTGGGTGGAAAAGAAGGGGGGGTTTTTAAAAAAAGGGTTCTTTAATTTAAATTTAAAAAAATTTTGGTGGGGAAAAGGGCGAGTTTGTGGCCCTTGGAATCCTAATATTTTAAAAAACCCAAAAAAAAAAATTTTAAATTTTGGGAAATTTTAAATTGGGGTTTAAAAATTTTTTTAAAAAAAAATTTTTAATTTAAATTTAAATTTAAAAAAAAGGTTAAATTTTTAAATTTAACATTAACCAATCAAAAAAAAACTTTTTTTTTAGTTTTTGTTTAAAAATATTTTTGGGTTTTTGGGAAATTAAAAAATTTTCGAAAATTAATACCAAATTTGGGAAAAAAATTGGCAAAAATAAGTTTTTTTGAAAAGTTTTTGGGAAAAAATTTTTAAATTTGAAACTAAAAATTTATTCTTTTAAAATTTTCAAAATTTTTCAAACCCAAGGCCCCAAAAAAACTAAAAAATACAATTTTTATGAAAAATGAACCCAAACCCTTTGAGGGTTTTATCTTTCAAAGAAAACCCCCCAAAAAAAAAGGCCAAAATTTTTAAAATTTGGGCCTTTAAAAATTTAAAAACCCACCAAAGAAAAAAACCCCTTTATTTAATTTTTTAAAAGGAAAAACCAAAAAAAAAATCCCTTTGTTTTTTAAATTTATGGCCCCCAAAAAAATTTAAAATAAATGGTTAAAAACCCTTTAAAAAATTTTCGCCAGCAAAACCTCCAAATTTGCCAAAAACAAAAACAAAGTAATTGAAATGAAATTTAAAAATTTCTTTAAAAAAAAGGGAAAATAAAAATTTAAAAAGTTACAGGAAAAAAATTTTGATACTTCACCAAAAGCAAAAAAGAAAAACAAATTTTCCATGAAAGGCCAAATTAATTAAAAAGGAAACCTTTAAATTTTAAAATCGATTTAATTTTCCATGAACTTTAATTTTGCAAAGAAAAAATCTAAAAATAAAGGCCAATAGGACAAAAAAAACAACACAAATTTCCATGAAAATTTAAAAGGACCCCCAAAATTTTTTTTTTAAAACAAACCCAAAAGCCCAACCAAAATTTAAATCCCCAAAAACCACAATTTTGTTTTTGAAAAAAAAACCCCAAAAATAACAATAAATTTTAAAAATTTTTAAAATTTTAAACCCGGAAAAACCTTTCAAATTTTTCGGGAAGTTTGGGAAAGGCTAAATTTAAAATCAAATTTCCCCCTGATTGCCAAAAAAAATTTCGGGCCCCCCCAAAAACCCCAAATCCTTTTTTCAAAAAACTTTAACCAAAAACCAACTTTTAAAAATTTCCCCAAAAAGGGGGAAACCCGGAAAGGGCAGAAACCCCCAAATTGGGGTTGAGATCCCCAAAAAAAATGAAAAGATTGAAGCCCAAAGTTTTTGGAAAATCCCTTTCGGGCCTTTTCAAACCCGGGGAAAATTTTTAAGGGATTTTTAAACCTTTAAAATAAAAAAAGGCAACAATTTTAAAACAAAACCAAAATCTTTGGGTTTTGTTTAAAGGAGGACAAAATTTCCCCCAAACCAACGGGAAATTTTAGGCCCCTTATTTCCTTTAAAGTAAAGTTTAAACAAACCTTTTTATTGAAAACCAAAGCCAAAATTTAATTTTTTTGGGGCCCACTTTCCCAATATTTGAAGAAAATTTTAAGGGTTTTTTAAAGCCAAAAAATAAACCCCAAAAACCCAAACTTTTAAAATCAATTTTTGGAGATAAATCAAAATTTTTTATTAAAAATTTTCCGCCTTTTTTGGCGAATTAGTTTGATAAAATTCAAAATTTATTAAAATATTGAGGGTTTTAAGTTCAAAACAAAAATTCAAAAACCTCCTTTTAAAGCCCAAATTTACCCTTTTTTAATTTTGAGGGAAACAGGTTCCCTTTTAACCCAAAACCGGAAAAAACCAAATAAAAACAAAGGAAAGGGTTTTAAAAATTTGGTGAAAAGGTAAAATTTTTGGAGATACATCCGCCAAAACCCCCTTTAAATGGTTTCCCCAAAACCAGTTTTTTGATCTTCCTTTTAAAAAACCCCTTAACCCCCAAATTTTTTAGAAAACAACGAACCGGAAAACCCTCTTTTATCCATTTAAACCCCAAAAAAGAGCCAAGCCCAAATTCAAAAATTTGGAGAAAAAATTTTTAAAAACCCTTTCCTTTAAAAAATTTTCCAAATTTAATTTTTGACAAATTTTTAAACCCATTTTTTTTTAAAAAAAATTTTATTTTTAAATTTGTCCAAACTTTTTTCCCATTTAAAATTTTAATTTTTAATTCTTTTTGGGAAAACCCTTTTTTACCCTTAAAAAATTTTCTTAAAAGCTTTTTTTTCCCCCCCCAAAAAATAAAAAAACATTTATTAACAAAAAATGGTTAAAAACCCCTTTTTTAGGGATTTGCAAGTTTCCTTTAAAAATATTTCCTTTAATTTTTTACCCTTTCGTTTTATTTTAAAAATTTTTTCCCTTAATCTTGGTCAAACCCTTGTTTTGGTTTTAAAGCCCTTTAAAAGAATTTTTATTATGGTTTAAAATGAGGGAAAAAATTTTCCTCCCCCAACCCAAATTTAAATTTTTTAGGATTTCCCGGGCTTATATTTAGGGTCCTACCCAAAGTTTAAAAAGGAAATTTTGGGCCCTTTTCCCAAAACCTTTCCCCGGGGGGAAATAAAATTAAAAACCCCTTTTTAAAACCCCCGGGTTTTAAAAATTTTCCAAAAATTTTTATCAAAATTTAAAACTATTTGGTTTTCTTCCTTTCTTAAAATTTTCCCAAAGGTCTTTCCTTTAATGGGAAAAAAACCCTACGAAACAAAGGGTTTAATTTTCCCCAAAAATAAACAAATGGAAGAATTTCTTTAATTTTTAAAACCCCCCAAAAAATTTTTTTTTAAATTTTCCTTTAAAAAGGAGGGTTTCAACATTTAAGTTTTTTAAAGGGCCTTTTTTAAAAAAACCCAATTTTAAATTTTTATTTTCCCGTAATTTAATTTTAAAAAATTTAAAACTTAAATTTTCTTAAAAAAACTTTAAAAATTCCCAAAAATTTTTTAAAAAATAAAACCCATCCAATAAAAGAAAAAAGGGAAAAAATTGAAATAAATTTTAAAGTTTACAAAATTCCCTTTTTTTAAATTTCCCTTTAATTTTCCCCT
>JAYGGG010000317.1:0-22805 GCA_036346245.1 Bonia amplexicaulis | reverse complement strand
GCAGCATGCTATAAATCTGTTTTTCTTCATGTATTCATCATATATGTTAATTTTTCAATAAGAGTAGCATGCAAATATATTAATGTTATGAATGCCATGCTAATGTTGAATTCATATATGATGTTCATGTTGAGTTTTCACTCATTTTGCAATGATTTAAATGATGCATATGTCAATATGTTGTTTAAGTCATTCTTATGCCATGTTTGGGTGATTACTATTATTATAATTATTGGAATTAAAATAGAAAATATGCTTATACCGCATTATCTACAACAATCCGTAAAATCTATACTTGAAAGAATGGCTTCCTCATCGACGTCAGAAGCTCAAGTCTTTGACGTGTCAACTTCAAACGTTGGCGGCGAGGGCTAAGCTTTGGTCGACCGACCTTAGGCTCTTCGGGTCATTTCAAGTCCTCCGGCGCTTCCGCTAGAGATACCAAACGATGCGTTGGGAAGAGGCCAATAATGCGCCTTAGCCCGCTTGCTAGCCATCTGTCTAACCGCTTGTTTGACGTCTCACGCCAACTTCACGAATGCCAAGCAATTGTGGGACGAGCTTGATGAGAAGTACTCCGAAGGAGATAATGGGAACGAGTCCTTTGTAACGGCAAACTACTTGAACTATAAGATGGTGGAAGGATCGGTGATGGAGCAGCCCACGAGCTTCAACTCCATGTACGTGACTTAAGTCAAGACGATCGCGCCTACCGTAGAAGTTTCAAGTAAACGTCATCCTGGCGGTTACCGCCTCGTGGCGTGACTTTGTGACCGTCAGACATATAAAGGAGCGCTTGACGCCAATGAGTCGTCACCGCTATCAATGTCGAGCGTGCGGATCGGTGACGGTATGGGAAAGGCTCAAGTCCAAGCTCATCAAGTGGAAGTCAAAAGAACCGAGGCCCTGAAACCCAAATTCAAGAGTCACCCCAATACAAGCTCCAACCAAAGAAAATGAAGAAGAAAAGGAAGACATTGTCTGTTTTGTTTGCGGAGAGGCTGGTCATAAGGCCAATCATTGTCGCAATCGAAAGGGCAAGGGTCCTGCTCCTGGTCAGCACAAAGGCCATAAGGCCGAAGCAAATGTCGTGCTGGCAAGCTCCAGCGTGGAAGAGTATGTACCTCGTGCCTTTATGGCAAATCCATCTATTGATTGGTGGATTGATACAGTGCTACTAGACATATATGTGCCGATCGATCTTGTTTCTCTTCATTTCGGTGAAGGTGGTGGATCCGTCCTAATGGGCAACGGAGCCGCCATAAAGACGTGGGATTGGACAGTTTGCTCAAGCTCACCGGCAAAACACTCATCCCGAGAGACGTCTTGTATGTGCTGCGATGACTCGCAACCTCCTTAGCGGTCAATGTTATGTAGGCAAGGAATAAAGCTTGTATTTGAGTCCAATAAGGTCATTTTGACCAAGTTTGGTAATTTTGTGGGCAAAGGCTATGATAGCGGAGGCATGTTCCGCTTATCAACTCTTGATTCGAATAATGTAAACATCTTTAATGTTTCCCATTGCAATAAAGTTCATGATATTTGGCATTCAAGGTTGTGTCATGTAAATTTTGAAGCCATTATGCGGTTAAGTAAAATGAGTTTAATTCCAAACTATAATTATGAGAAAGGTTCAAAATGTGAAGTGTGTGCAAGCTAAGCAACCCGAAAACCTTTTCATAGCGTCAAGGGCGAAGCACTTCTCCACTTGAACTAATCCATTCGATATTTGTGAGATGAATGGAATATTAACTAAAGGTGGCAAACGATACTTCTTAACTCTCATAGATGATGCAACTAAGTATTGCTATATCTATCTACTCAAAACAAAAGATGAAGCACTTGAACACTTTAAAATCTATAAAGTCAAGTTGAAAATCAACTAGAAAAGAAAATCAAACAGTTAAGATCGGACCGAGGAGGTGAATACGTTTCACATGAGTTCTCCCACTCGTGAAGAAAGTGGAATAATTCATGAAGTTACTCCACCATACTCACCCCAATCAAATGGAATAGCCGAAAGGAAGAACCGAACTCTATGTGACTTGGTTAACGCCATGCTTCGAGTTCGTGTATGCTTGACTATTGGTGGGGTGAGGCGCTTCACAGACTAACTATATCCTAAATAGGGTTCCACCTCGCAATCAGGAGGAAACACCCTATGAAGGATGGAAGGGGAGAAAACCCAACTTATCATTTCTTCGGACTTGGGGATGCCTTGCAAAGGTTCATGTACCATTACCAAGAAAAGGAAGATTGGTCCTAAGACCGTTGATTGTGTCTTTCTAGGATATGCTTTTCATAGCACCGCTTATAGATTCTTAGTGGTCAAATCGAGGTAGTTGACATCACTACTAATATAGTGATGGAATCTCGTGATGCGACATTCTTTGAGCAAGTGTTTCCTATGAGACCAAAGGAAGTTAGTGACCATTCTGGTTTAGATGATCTCTCTATTCTTCCTAATGTGGATAACACTACTTGATTTGGAGTTGAGGAGGAGTAAGAGACAGAGAACCGAAAAGTCACTTGGTGAAGACTTTGTCACCTATGTCGTGGATGATGAACCACGAACACTTTCGAGGCATACGCATCTCCTGGATGTGGATTATCGGAAGGAAGCGGTCAGTGCGAGATGAATTCCATCATAGCTAACCAAGACTTGGGAAATTTCGGATCTCACTTTGGTTGTAAGCCGAGAGGTCGCAAATGGATCTTTAAAAGAAAGCGAGACCGATGGTACTATTGAAAAGTACAAGGCCCGTTTAGTGGCTAAAGGTTTCACGCAAAAGAAGGAGAAGACTATTTCGACACATACTCTCCGTGGCTCGCTTACCCACAATCGAAAGTGCTTTTAGCAATAGTCACGATACAAACTCCTAGTACATCAAATGGATGTAAAGACCGCTTTCCTAAATGGAGAGTTGGATGAGGAGATTTATATGCAACACACGAAGGATTTGTGGTTGAAGGGCAAGAAAAGAAAGTATGTCGATTGATCAAATCTCGTATGGTCTAAAGCAAGCTCCTAAGCAATGGCATGAGAAATTCGATAGACGATGACATCGGTCGGCTTTTGTGTAAACGGTTTATAAATGTGTCTACTATCTGCTCGAGAGAGGAGAAGGTGTCATTCTATGTCTTTATGTAGATGACATATTGCTTTTTGGGACCAACATGGATGTGATTAACAATACAAAGTCTTTCCTTTCCCGTAACTTTGATATGAAAGACACAGGTGGTCGATGTTATTCTAAACATCAAGCTTATAAAGGGTGAGAATGGGATTACTCTTTCACAATCCCATTATGTGGATAAAGTCCTAACCAGATTTGGGTTTATGGACTGTAAGCCAGTATCCACACCCTATGATCCAAATGCAAAGCTGCATAAGAACACTGGGCATGGAAAAGATCAACTTAGATATTCTCAAATTATAGGATCCCTGATGTACTTAACTAGTGCAACGAGGCCAGACATCTCATATGCTGTTTGCAGATTGAGTCGTTATACGTCCAATCCAGGAGATGATCATTGGATAGCACTAGAGAGAGTACTCAGATATTTGAAGGGAACCTCTAAATTGGGAATACATTATTCTGGTCATCCGGCAGTCTTGGAAGGATTCAGTGATTCCAACTGGATCAGTGACTCGGACGACATGAAGGCTACGAGTGGTTATGTATTCACTCTAGCAGGTGGGGCCGTTTCATGGAAGTCTTCTAAATGACTATCATTACACGGTCCACAATGGAGGTGAGCTAGTTGCACTAGATTCGGTATCAGAGGCGTAATGGATTCGAGAACTCCTTTCGACCGCCTCGGCCGGAAAAACCGATTCCGCCTATATTGATCTCATCGCGATAACCAAACCGCTCGGTTAAGGCGAAGAGTAGAAAGGACAATATGAAGTCCTCAAACACATAAAGAGACGACTTAAGTCGATGCGGCATGCCGTAGAGCGGTGTTATTTCGCCGAATACATCCAATCGAAAGGAACTGGCGCATCCTTTCACTAAAGGATTGGCTCAAAAGGTCATCCTGCAAGATCTCGTGGAATGGGGCTTATACCGTATGAAGGTTCACATCGGTAGTAACCTATCCTAGAGATCGGAGATCCCGTGAACTAGGCTCTAGGACAACAAACGTGGAAATTAGAGAGCACAACTAACGGGTCCCATTAGTCGCAGTGCTCTTTCATGGAAGGTTGAGCGGTGGCTCTTAATGAACTCGAGGTCTATATATGACTTACTGAGTCGCCCCACAGACTCCTAGAAGAGTTCACCCACGTGAGTATGATTGTGAGGTCGCAATCAAAGGAAGATAAGGGTATACTTTTTAAGCACTCATGAGCTAGATACGGGACATGACCGAACGTCCCAACCCGAGAGGAAAGGGCAAGCCGCCCAAGATGTAATGTGATTTGGGCGAAAGCTCTCACACCAAGGCATTGGATCAAGGCGTAGTCCTCCGTGTCTGCAGAGTCGTAGTCTTTATCGCTAGACTTTGGGTTCAAACCCGCAAGGTACCTATAGTCGAACAAATTGATATTAAACAAGACATTGAGAAGCACTTTATCAATTGGTAAATTGGTGGGATTGTTGGACCTCGGGGCCTTTTGGGAATTTCACAATTGAAAAGAAAACCCTAGAGGTGGGACCCACTGTCGGGCATACGTGGGAAAGGATAAGGGGAGACTTTGTCTCCTCCCGACTCGGCCCCCAGCGGTGCAAGCGCTTCCGTCGCGTGCTTGATTGCGGGCGTATGGCGATTTGGATCGCAGCAGTCGGGTCTCATGGCGTCGGCATGGCCGGGTCTTGGGGCGATGGCGACGGAGGCGGCGTGGCGCGGGTGCTTGGCGCCACCACACCGCACACGCCTATCTCCTCTCACGGATCCGCTTATAAAGCCCTACCTCTCTCTCCCAAGACTCGAACAAGAAGTGAGTTCTTCCTTCCTACTTCAACCTCCATCACGATTCTCGGTCTTTGGTCGTCGTGGTTGTCTGTGTTCGCAGCAACCGAGAGACTTGACCCGGATTAGGGTTCTTGATTTGAGCTTGGACCGAGACATTTGCCGAGGGATTTAGAAGTGTTGATTTGTGCTTGTGTGTGGTTCTTGGCGGAACCAACTTGTGGTCTTGTGCGGCACACCCGTACCTCGGTTTTCCTTCTTGGCTTCGGCTGAAAAGGGAAAAGCGGCATTGTATCTCCGTGAATCATCTCCCTGCTTGCAATAGCGGGTTGATAGATTTTCTGGGTCAGCGATCTTCATCGTGCCTTGCCTTTTTCGGTTTCTTCACGGTGGTTTCGAATACCGTCGCCTTGTGAGTATTCAGATCCTTTCGTGCCTCATCCGGTATCTCGTGATATGTCAGTAAATGAATGCACAAAGGAAAGGATTAATTGCTCGTGATGAATTGGTCTCATCACTGTATGTTCTTGATAAGAGAATTAGATTTGAGCTCTAATAGACATTCTCACTGACTGATCCATAGCTTGTTGAACTATTGAAGATATGTTCTTGTGCAAATGATTTTGCAAAGTTTGCTATAGCTTTAATTTGTTCGGTTCAGATTAAAATATAACTCTGGTATCTGTTACTGCTTACAGTGTATGATCTGAAATCTGGTAGCATACTGTGCTATTCACCTTTGCATAAAGAACATATAAAACTGATAGTGTGGATAGAGCTTTTCTGGGCTAGGTTCTGTCAGTAGAGAAAATTTGGAGCTCAAGTCTTGATTTTGCTATCAGATCACATATAGAAAGTATGGACAATTGCATGAAAAGGCCAAAATCTTTGATTTTGTGCGACTCTGTTCTGAGAGCTCTAAAGTTAAATAAATCTGATTGTTACATGCTGTTTTTAGTCTATAGTACTAGACTTATCTTGATGGCAGCATGCTATAAATCTGTTTTTCTTCATGTATTCATCATATATGTTAATTTTTCAATAAGAGTAGCATGCAAATATATTAATGTTATGAATGCCATGCTAATGTTGAATTCATATATGATGTTCATGTTGAGTTTTCACTCATTTTGCAATGATTTAAATGATGCATATGTCAATATGTTGTTTAAGTCATTCTTATGCCATGTTTGGGTGATTACTATTATTATAATTATTGGAATTAAAATAGAAAATATGCTTATACCGCATTATCTACAACAACAACATGCTCCGTAAAATCTTTGTTGGCAACGTGCATGCTGATGTTGATGTTGACCGCCTCTATGAGTACTTCTCGCAATTTGGTGAGATTGAGGAGGGGCCGTTGGGCTTTGACAAGACCACTGGCAAACCTAAGGGGTTTGCGCTGTTTGTCTATAAGTCCGTGGAGAGTGCCCGCCGTGCACTGGAGGAGCCAGTGAGGAATTTTGATGGCAAGATGCTCAATGTGCAGAAGGCTATAGATGGGAGGACAAAGAGCGCGCCTGGGATGAGCACAAATGCTAACCCCAATGCCACTGCTGCCTCTGCAGCTGCAGCAGCCGCTGCCGCTGCTGCACAGATGTCTGCTCCTGCTAGTGCCGCCATTACTCCGTATGATGCATCATCATACGGTGCAGCTGCTGTTCCTGACCTGGGGTTTGCGCAGCAAGCTGCTATGTTGGGGATGGGTGCACAGCAGCAGGCGTTTGCACAGCCCAATGCTGCAATGCTCGCCATGATGGCAGCAGCGATGCAGAACCCAGCCATGCTTGCAACGCTAAACCCTGCCTTTGCTGCTGCTGCATTGGGTGCTGGGGGCCAGCACGCAGCTGGCATTCCAGGTTTCGGAGCTCAAGGTTTTGGGACGCAGGGGTTTGCAGCTGGTGGTGCCACTTTTCCAAATGCAGCAGGTGTTCAGGGAGCTGCTGCGGCATATCAAGGTCCTCCTGGTTTTCAGGGCCCACCCGGGTTCCAGAGCTCTGCTGGGTTTCAAGTTGGACAAGCAGCTTCCCAAACGGGTACTGCTGCAGCAGCCGCTGCTGGTTATCAGGCTGGGGCTGCTGGGCAGGGCCAAGTGCCCGGTGCTCAGCTTGGGGGTACTGGTTTTCAGGGTGGATATTGACAGCACTAGGTATAACAATTCACATTCCATTTCTTCATGCCCACATTTACTACTATTGATTTGAGCTCTTTCATTCTCTACGCATTGTTTGTGATTTGGTGATTTTACTCTATAGTTTTCTGATGGTCTCTCCCTATATTTTAGTTTGGCATCTGCAGGTCGTGATTCGTTCATGTGGTTTTGCATTTGGATGGCTTTTGAATCTATGTTGGTGCCAAAGTATTGCGAAAGGGTTCCTGCTGTTGACTTTTACAATCAGATGGCTTTTGAATCAGATACATTTATGACAGTATTTGCAGTAGGAGCTTTCTTGAAGAATTTATGCTGTTTTATTGCCTACTATGTAGTTTTTCACTTGCAACTTCATTATGTACTTTATGGTTCTGTAGTTTGTTCCATGTACCAATATCTGTATTTTGTCTAGTTGGGCTGTTATCTGGTCTTATTGACTATGTCAAATGGTTTTCTGGGCACTTGAAGTCATTTTGGTTGCAGTTGCTGTGGGATTTGGAAGAATGGATATTCATAGCTTTTTCATTCTCTTGGGAATTTTGAGTTCGGCAGCTGTTGCCTTTAAAATCTTGAGTGATATGGAGCTTTATTCTCCTTGAAATTTATTTCTAAATGTGCCCAGTGTTTTACTGTAGCCATGGAAAACAGGTTGCAAGCGTAATGTGCTTTATATAATCTCTCAAAAGAGAGGGTGTGCGGTAAAGAATGGTGCTCATAAGCAATATGACTTCTCCAATGGAGATCTAACTATCTAAGGCATGTTCTTGACAGAGTAAGTATCTTGAACATTTCGATAAGATCAAAGCATAGCAGTAGGAGCTCTTTGATGTGCTTCAGTCTTACTCTGTGCAACCAGTCATGACTTGACTTTTTATAATTAGATGTCTGACTACCTTTTTTTTGGAAACCACGCCACCTTAATCAAATTTTGGATGGGGTTAATTGCTTAGGATATGCTGGTCATCTAGCTACGTACAAATATTAGGATGGAATGATTAGTCTCTTTATTGATATGTTGCTATTAATCCGAACAAGATTTCGACCATTCTTTCTGCCTCATTGTTCTTGCTGCTGGTCTTTGATTTTAACTAAGCTGTCCAAATATCACAAGGCATTTGTTATTCACAATAGGACTTAAGTTTCAACCCTGAAACAGTAATTAGTAAACACTAGTGCTGCAGGATCGCCAGGCTTGCCAGGGGAAACTTCTGTACCAAGGAAAATCACAAGCAAGCGAGCAACAAACTTTAGCTTACAGATTTCTTCTCACCCATCCAAGTTTTGCCAGTTAAAATATGATGATAGGGACCATTGTTATCGCCAATTATCCTTAATTCTTTCATATGTGGTGGTATCAATCTTTACAGTTTTAATTAACGGTGCTAAAGGAAATGTGGAATTGCCTTAAGCCCTTATTTTTTCCCCCTCGAATTGAGTAGTTGTTGCTGTGCTGTTGCTTTATTCAAATTGTCTTGCTTCACTGTAGGTAGACACAAGTAGTACTTGCATATATGCTGTATCTAATGGCTATGTTGCTTTAAATCCACCTGTCACTATCATTATCACGCTTTTGATTTATATTTCTTAACCATTGCTTTGAACAACTTGACCCTTGCGTAATTATGTTCCGCTGATTTCTTTGTTCTCTTTACCATATCATTATGATTGCAGTCTTACTGTTATGCAAATTTCTGTCTTGTTATATTGAAAATGCTGTGTTGCTAATTTGAAAACTTAACAAGAATTACCATTTTCTTACTAGACCCATCTACATTAGAAAATTTTCAAAACCTCTTGAGCGAAGGAAGTTTATTCAATGATGCAACTCAAGTATATAGTTGAGGCTTGAGCTTATGCTAATGTCATGGCGGGATCTGTTGCTTCAGATCTTTGTGGTTTAGGAAGTTGTTCCAAATGCGCTTTAGTGGACTTGCGTAACTTAAGTACTCTCAACTTACTAGGTTCTTAGATTGGCAGCATGGGGTTAGGAAATTTGTATAGCGATGTACGCTAATGTCATGGCAGGAACTGTTGCTTCAGGTCCTTGTTGCTGTTTAGAAGGTTGTTTCATATGCGCCTTTGCGCAGTGGCGGAGGATAGTTGGGATCAAGGTGGGCCATGGCCCCTCAACAATTGAAATTTTTTTAGGATGCGGATGGGTTCTTTTGAGCTGTGGATTTGGTTTATGGTTTTTGAATTCTGACTATTCGCGAGTGACAGTATGCAGAGAGAAACAGTCGTATACGATTTTAGCTGGTATAGTTGAACTCGGTACAATGTCTATTACAGTATATGTGTAGACTCTAACTTGAAAAGACACATGTTTGAAATCTAGTTACTGTAATAACTGATAAGCCAGAGCGAAAAAAAAACCCAGCAAGTTGTGATCTGGATCTGGCTTATATACTACTTAGTCCTTTAGATGGCCACCCCTGTGTACCTTGCTGAGACATGTATTTTGTAATCCAAATGTGGACAACTACAAATTCTACCTTGTCATGTAGTAGTATGATTTAGCACTTGAATAACTAAGTTTGCATTGGCCTTCATTTGGCCCCCCGTGATATTTTGCAGAAGCTCCGCCACCGCCTTTGCGAACTCGTGTAAGTTGTAACTTAACCACAAAATCTCTCGACTTACTAGGTTCTTAGGTGGTGATCGGTTCACTGAAAGTCAAGGCTTATGGTGAAAACATCAGAATTTGAAAAAAAAGCAGAATGAGAGAGGCTTATTTGACATAATTAAATTTAAAAATTAAAAAAATTAAAATATGCTAGCCCATCACAGACAACGCAAACGAATACGAGAAAAAAAAGAACCGACAAAAAAGCTCAAAAAAAAGTCAAAAATTCAGAAAAAAACAAAATTATGAATAGTGCAAAAATAAGCTTTAAGCCAATAAGCTTAAGCTGTATTGAGCACCCCTTAGATTGGCAGCATGGGGCTAGGAATTTTGTATAGGAGATTCATAGATTGGATAAGTCCATTAAGTACAGGGGTCTCGATTCATGTGCCCTGCAGAAACAATATGATGCCTATGCCTGCCTTGTATGTCACTTCTTGGGGAACGATAAGAGCTGAAAGGTTTCGCTACCTTGGAGAAACCCCAGTTCGGGACAACTGGATTTTTAAGCACGCGGTGAACCAAAGATGGTAAGTTTATTGTGGCAGTGGAAATTTTATTACGAATGCACAACTTAAGGAATGCTACTTAAAAACTACTACTGCAAAGAGTTGACTGGACAATAATAGGTAAAGGATCTATATTAAACATTCAATAGTGTGTTAAATTATTGATGGCTATGGGCACGATGTGCCTTTGTTCTTTGGGGTATAGCAGTACAGGAAAGTGGAGCTTCGATGGTAACACATACAGAACAGTTGGTGGATCAGGCAAATTAGGGAGGTATAAATGATCCGGACTTGAACGTTTATCAACTGCCATCGAACGATTTTAGCTTAATAGAACCAAGGAATCATATTCCCGACTTCCCGTTTACCCACTAATTTGCCCCCCTTTTCTCCAGCATCCAGGTAGTCTGATGATCTGATTGAAGCTTTCTTGATGCTGCTAATCTTCACTTTTATTTTTTCCGCCCTATTTGCCTTTAGTCCCCTTTCGGGCCTTATTTTCTTACCTTTCCGGTTAGTTTTCTGGCAACCTGCTTCTCACGAGCGCAAGCTATCCCAGTTCAAAACGGTTTTTTTTTTTCCTTTTTTAGCTTTAGAATCCGGAAGCTATTTTGAACGCATTGATTTCTTAGCATGGTTTTCTTTTATTCTTCTTTACTTTGTCCGTGGAGTTATAGTGGTTTTTTTCATTTCTCCTTTTTTTTTCTTTCATTGACTGACTATTCGAAAACCTAGCAGCCGCTACCGTATGATATAGCCGTAGCAAAAAAAAAAACTATTAGCAATAGATGTTCTGAACGGGTCCTAGGCCTGCGCTCGTTCGGTCCTACGGGTGTCATGCTGAGCCGTGCATTTCAGTCCTTCCTTTCCGTTGGCCGCGGTCGTCTGGGCTTGCGGGCGAGGAATGAGACGGCGGTTTTGGCACGGGTCGGATGGTCGAGCGGGTGGTGTTCGTGAGGAAACAGGTGGGTATCCACCTGACGCTACATAGATTTTTTTTTCAGATTTTACCTTAACAGCAAGTACTCCGCTCCTCTCCCCCCCACAAGTATCTTTTATTGCTGATGGCTCAACGGCTGTCCTCGCTGCTCGGTGCTCACCTGCTCGAGCTGCTAGTATTCAATATTTTCTGCAATGAATTTTCCTCGCTAATCTGCGTGAGCCGGTTTCACGAAACAACAGCACTACGAAGAAGTTCGTAGAATGACCAGGAGGGGATACGTCATGGCTAGGCTGTTGACGATGTGCTCCCAGCCTGCAGCCGGTAAGAGCTGCTGTTCGCTTGGGCTCTGCATAGACGCAGAGTGGCCGCCCTCATCGGAAGATGACCGGTTGGTGGTGGAGATCGAGCGTGGAATGAGGGTCTGTTCACGAAGCATTTGGTTTTTTGCAGCTTTCCCCCCACTCTTTTCGTTTCTTACTTAAGTGAGAAGACAAATGATACTTCACTCTTTTTACCCTTATCTCGTATATATCTTTTCTTTACTCTCACTATTTTTTTAAAAAAACTATTTTTTCAGTCACTACTAAAGCTATTAGTTATAGTAAAGAACAATCTACCGTAGTTAATATATGTCTCGCTCCAAACGACTTTAATTTTTTTTATCTTTTAGCTTATTTAAGTTAGAACTCAGCTGAAACACATCAGATTTTAATTTTGGTTTTTTACCTTTTTTTAATTTCTTTTCACTGTATGTGATGATATAACGTTTTTAATTTTTTTAGAAAAACTACCTATCATTATAGTATAATTTTAGAAAAAAATCACAGTTATAAACTTTGGATCACCGTAAACAGGTCTAACTAATTCGTGCTGGATGTTATGTGATGATATAATATTTTTTTAATTTTTTAGAAAAACTAACTATTATTATAGTATAATTTTAGAAAAAAATAACAGTTATAAACTTTGGATCACCGTAAACAGGTCTAACTAATTCGTGCTGGGTGTTAGCCATTTGATTGTCCTTTTGTTTTTCTGATCCGGCTACCGAGTACCGACCCCTCCAAACTCCGAAGTCTCTCTTTAGACTTTAATCCCCGGGATAACGAACAATTTACGTATCTGCTCTCCACCCGTCGCTAGCCAAGGCCAAGCCACGCCGTGGCCCGGCTTATCGTGACCTGCGCCCACCACCTGCCCTGCCCCTCCTGCCCGTGCTGCCCGTCTCTCTATCCTCTCTCTCTCTCTCTCTCTCTCTCTGAAAAAGTCTCCTTTCTCTACTCTCTCCTTCCTCTGCACCTCTCCCATGGAGTTCGCTTAGTTATACCCGTTGAGCGCTAATATTTATCCTCCTCAAACGTACCTCCAGATCTGTGGCTCCCCTAGTCTTCACCTCCTCAACACAAGGTAACCTTCTCTCCCTTGGTTTTTATCTGACCTTTTATTCACACATCCGGATTACTTCTTGTGCTTGCTGTGCTGGTAAGGTTATCGTATCTGTTGCTTCTGTTAATGTTTTATTACCCCGTCAGATGTTGCAGTCTGAGGCTTTGAGCCTACTTACTTTATGTTGTGTTGAGGCTTGAGAGTTTGTGTTTACCTAACCTGCAAAGTCTGAAACTTTCCATGGATGTTTATAAGCATCAGACTCCTTGAGAGAAGAAAAAAAACTACTACTATTTCATCACTCCTCTTGCCTTAAACTAGATCTTCACCGAGTCCTAGAGTTCTCTCTTTACCTGACAGATAGTTGCAGTACTTTTGTCTCGTGAGTAAATCTTAGAATGGTTTTTTTTTTTGCTAAAATTAGGTGCGCAAAATCCCAGAGGCGAGCGCTTTTTGCTTGGCCTTGGGAAAGTAAAATGCTCCGGAGGTTCTAAGGCCTGCTCTTCAGTTTCTGGTTTTTTTTTTTGTCTTTTGGCTTATGTAAGCCAAATTCTATTGAAATATATCGGTTTCTAATTTTAACTTATTTTGATTTTTTTGTTTTCTTTTATTTTTATGTATTATTCATGACGATATAAGTTTTTTTTTCAATTTTTCTTTTTTAGAAAATCTATGAGCCGCCACACGTAATTTTAATCAAAAGCCACACAACCTTAGCTCAACCTAAAGCTAGTTTGATGTTTCGGTTGCCTCAACGGTAAATCCATCTGACGGTCATCTTTTCTTGTGCCTGTCCACGTGTTCACCCTGGCAGCCGTCCAGATGGACACCGTCATGCCCGCGCCCCTGCCACCTGCAGCTCCGCCGCCGGCGACGTCCTCGCAAAGCTGCTCACCGCCGTCGCCGCCGAGGTACATATCCTTCAAGAATCACATCGCATGGCTCCATATCATATTCATCTCTTCCTTGTCGTTTTAATAGTACTAGTATTTAGGATTAGCTTTATTTTTTTTCTTAATTAGCGTGCCTGCCTCTTTACAAGGAAAAATATCCTACTGGTTCGGCGCTGCTTTGCACCGTTGAGTGGGATATTATTGTTTGGACTTTTCGGATGCGGAATTGTGGGGTGGGATTAGGGTGCGGTTTTCAGCTCGGGGTTTGAGTTCCGTGGCGGTGAGTGGGCCCCGCCGGGCATAGGACTAAAAAAAAGCGTCCTTTTGTTGCTTGCTTATTACAGCTACTTACCCCCGAGCTCGAATATTCGCTTCCCTCAGGACATGGGAATATTCCTCTTTGGATTTTTTTTTACTTCCAATCAAAGATCTATCGAACAGAAGCAGTGTTCGTTTTGAGTTGCTTAGCCTGCAAGCAGCAGGATTAGGGAGTGATTTGGTGAGTCTAATGATGATATTTTGTAATCGTCCCAGTTCGCAGTCGGTGCTTGCTTGCGACGGCGACGCGAGAGGCTTTTCCGGTGTAATTATTTTGCAGTGGGGTCCCTTGGCTATAGAGATATTTTGATTAGGTCCCTTTCTTCCATCGCTGTCCAAACTTGTCGTGCTTGTTCGGTTGTTTGTAAATGACTCGTAGTACATAGAAGGGCGTAACTGCAAATTTTCGATGGGGTCAGGTGACCCTGAGACACAAGGTACCCCATTTCAGGGTTGGGAGGTTAACCTGTGCCCTCGTCTATATGCACCCTCAGTGACATGTGGTCCCGGGTCCCTCTTTATTGGTCTGTACTCCTACCCTTCAAGAGCAGGTACACGAATTGTTAACTACATGGGAAAGGAGTTCGTTGCTTAGATCCGGTTTCCTCCTGTGTCGACTTGTTGGATGATACTGTATTACGACATGGTTTTGTTTTACTGTGCCACGTCAGTTTTGGCACAAGCCTTTGGGTGGGTTTACGGGCCTGTTCTTTTTTGTTACGGCTTGTGGCTTTTGGGCTGTTCGTGTGAGAGATTACAGAGTAACAGAAACTCACGTGTGGTTTTTGCCGATATAAATAAAGTCGGTACAGTATGTACTACAATTAACTTAGTAGATCATATCTTAAAAAGATACTCCGTTTAAAAGCTAGTTATTGTAGAAAAGCCAAAAAACAGCTTTTAGAAGCCGAAAAGAAAAAGGGCCTATGGCTTTTTTCAAATAAATAAACGGGGCAATTTCTCTGCCGTCTTTTCGAAGTGACTTATCGGGATAACCTTTTCGAAGCGGATTATCGGCATTTGATTTGTTCGCACAAATGCTAGCCATCAGTCGTAGCCGAAAAGAACCCACCCATCTCAGTCTCCATCATTGGGATAGCGCAAGGTTAGGATTAGAATACAAAGTCTGAAACTGGCCGTTTCTTTTTACCCTGGAATTACTGAATAGGTAGATGAAGAACTGTTGTGTTTGGTCTTTCTGGTCTTCAGAATTAGATCCAAGATAAACCTGAGTTAAAGCAAGCTATATAAAGCTCGGGTTAGAACCCACACGATGAAAGTGTAATCTAGAACATCTGCTGAGGACTGAAATCAGGTTATGAGCTTCTGCTCCTTTCCTGCCAACAACAATATAGCCGCCAACTCTAGGACAACAATGCAACATTATTGTGTATTGAGCTATTATTCTTGGTCCTTGATATGAGATGCTCAGTTTAATTTTATCTCATGAGAAACAAGTGATCTGCTGCTTTGTGCCTTCGTGTAAGACAACACTTCCCTTGAAGTAAATATGTGCAAAGAGGCGTTTTCCCTTATATGTTCACAACCCTTGAGTTTTGGAGCTATGTGTATTCAAGAATGTTAATCACCCAACTGTTGGTCACAAAGAAAACACTTCATTTCATCCTTAATGTTGTTATATGAACTTCTGCCTTTTTCAGTTTTTTGGCTTTGTTCTGGATGTTGGCACTGTGAGTAATTATATTTGCTTGATCGATGTATAGGGTCCTATCTGTGATATGCCTGACTTCAAGATGGGTGGAAAGAAGAGTGATGAGGCTGCTCCTAATGATGCTGGCGATGAAGATGGTGGTGATGATGACGGTGACGAGGATGGTGACTTTGGGGAGGGCGAAGAGGACATCTCGGAAGGAGAGGGGTATGACAACCCCAAGGGCAATGATAACGAGAAGAAACAAAGAGGTGAGGGTGAGGAGAATGGTGAGGAGGATGAGGAAGAACCTGATGACCAGGAGGGTGGTGGAGGTGATGATGACGATGACGACGATGATGACAATGGGGATGATGATGACGACGACGACGACAATGGCGGTGAAGACGATGACGATGGAGTAGAGGAGGAAGATGATGACCAGAACAACGAGGATGAGGAGGAAGATGAGGACGAAGACGCACTCCAGCCCCCGAAGAAGAGGAAGAAGTGAAGCTCTTCAATGCCCCCCAAGAAGAGGAAGGAGTGAAGCTCTTCAATGCGGCTTTAGTTAACCATGCGCTGAGCTGTGCATGGTTTTCGTCATGTTCTCGGAATCGAACTTGCCTTTTAGAGTTAAAAAGGCTCCACACGATCAGTACGTGTGGGCTTGTAGGAGCTTTATGATTTTAAGCAATTAGAGAGAACTCGTCATTGTTGCTTGCTTCTGTGGAGTTGAACAGATGTTTCGCTAACATAATTCGACCTGAGTGGTGAAAGCCTCAAGATTGAATATGTCTTTTATTTCCTTCCTGCACTTATGGATTCTCCTCTCTAGGTGTCTTTATGTGATTCTTCCTTTATGAACTATTCTGAACATAATAATTATCAGGAAAATGATATTGAAATCAAGAAAGGCAAATCACATTGCTGATAGCTCTTGAAGTTATCTGATTCCTGAATGCCGGTTTTCCTGGCGATGATGACATCTGGGTCCCATATGTTTTTTATTTGAGAAAGAGGGTCCTACATGTTCTTTTTGGCGTCCAAATTTGACTAATGGACCTGCTAAAGTAAAGATTAGTTATAAAGCTCTCCCAAAAACCAATTGCACTAACGCTAACACAATATAGTTAGCAGTGGAATAGCCGGTGGTTGCAAATTTGACCCTTAGTAAACTTTAAATTTTATGCTATTTTTTTTATACTGAGATGCATCTAGAGACTGAAAGCCATTGCATATTGCAGATCTTGGATCTTCGGGTAATCGCCAATTAAATCGGATCTCTGATCTAAATATTTCCAAACAACGACTGGCGCAAGCATTTCTAGAGTTATAAGTCCTACATGTGGTCGCAACATGGTCCTTTTTGAGATGAAAGGCGTAATTTTGCCGGAGCGTTATATATGCCTCTATGAGTAACCATGAAATTAGTGTTTTGCACGGGGTACTTAAAAGAGTATTTCTATCACAATTTGTGGGAGATGTGGGTGTACATCCCCACAGCTAGGTTCGAGTCCTTTTCTACTCGCATTTGGGTGCCTTTCTTTCTCTTATTTGAAAAGAAATTTAGTTCCTCCAATGTATTCTCGTCTAGCAATACTTATTTGGAGAACGTGTATTATACTTGGTGTTATGAGTGTAACTCTAGTACCACTCTTGACCCACAGGCACACCCTATTTTCCAACTTTTGTCACCCATGTGTCATGTGCTTATCATAGAAATTGGTGTAGCTCGTCTACACTAAGGTATTACTCGGTTGAATTGGAATAAGTTGACTTATGACTGAAATTACACTGTAACTGATGGTGGCTTATTTGTCGTAACTAAATTTAAAAAAATAAAATAGAAAAAAATATGTTAGCCCATCACGAACAATATAAATAAATACGGAAAAAACCGATAAAAAGTTCAAAAAAACCAAAAAAATAAAAAAACGAAAATTAAAAATAATAAAAAATAAGTTAGAAATTAGAAGGTCAAATCGAAATAAGCAGGCCTAAAACGGCTTGCACGTTGTCACCCTTGTTACATTTCATTGGGGGAGAGATTGTGTATTATACTTCGTGTTATAAGCGTGTACTTAAGTACCACTCTTGGTCCCAGCGACAACATTTTTCAACTTTCTTCACCCAGTGTCTTTGTTCTTACCGTGGAAATTGATGTACATTAAAACGGTTTGCATACATACCACCTTTGTTACATTCCGTGGTATACGCCGGATTCTAAGTTTTTTCGCTAGTGTAGAATGTCTATTAGAGTAGTAATACGTTATTTTTATGGAAAGTGTGCTTCCATGTTCGTACTAATTACTTCCCATGACATGTTCTCGTTTTAATATTTTTACCTACTAATCTGAACGGTTATAAATGTTATATGTCTTCAGTGGATAAGGGGTGTTTTTTTAGACTATAGCTAGTAGCTTTTGGCTATGATGGATGATTTTTAGTTGTTCTTTTTGACACGACAGTGGATGATAGAGACGACGACTCAGACGCCATTTAGAGAATTCATTTTAAAAAGACATCTCGTTTTGACATTTATTTGTTTGATTTTTGGTGAAATAAAAAACCAAAAAGAACATGACCTAAATGTAACCATGCCGACTAGCAGCAACAGTGGGGCTGAATATGAAGCATCTATGAATACACATGAAATTAATAATTTTTTATGGGTACGTGGAGTATTCCATTGTTGCTCATTATACCTCAAGGTCCTCTGTCCAGTACTTGGAAGCAAAGTCTTCGAAGAGTATAACATCCTCTATTATCAAAATTTCCTCCTGTGATATACTTTTGTTTTCAATTTCCTCGCCTAACTGTCTCTACACTTAAGGAATTGAGTTTAGCTCAGTTAGTGGGGCGTGTCTGTGTACACCCCACCACCTAGGTTGGAGTCATCTTTGACTCAGATTTAAGTGTCTTTCTTCTTACTTGAAAAGATGCTTAGTTCTTCCTATGTATTTTTATTTAGTGTGTCCAATGCTTATTGTGAAGAATGAGTATTATACATAGAACAACTGCCATGTTGCTAAATAAAACCATAATTTTTTTTACAGATCTTGTGTTCCCTCAAAGGTTAGCATTTTCTTAACAACGAGATGACATACTATATGATAATATTGAGCATAGGCTTGTTTTTAAAAGATAATTTTACCCGTGTTTATAATTTTTTGGCAAATTTTTACCCAGTGTTTATAGCTTGCGGAATTTGGCGACCAAGAGAGTAAATAAATGACGGATTTTGACGATTCTTTTTCTAAAAATAAAAGGAAAGAAAGACCGAAGAAACACGCCAACGAAACGCTGGAACCGATTCTCGAGTCATACTACCACTCTTTCTTGCCTCCCCAAACCCTAGCCCTCCCGATCCATCCTCACCTCGAGATTTCGGCGGCCAATGCCTCCTCCGTCGCCGCGGCGGTCTCCTCACTCCCTTTCCAGCTAGGGTTCTTCCTGCCCACCTCCCCCCGCCCCAAGATTTGCGCGACCCAGCGGCGATTCGAGCTCGGTTCGCTCTTCCATGGCCGTGAACAGCGTGTTCAGCGAGGACATACTCGCCGACAAGCTCGCCAAGCTCAACAACACGCAGCAATGCATCGAGAGTATCCTTACCCTGCTCTTGTCAGTCTAAATCTTCGCGAGATCTGGGGCGTTCTTTGGGTGCTTCCGGGGAGTTTAGTGTCAAGTTGCAAGTTCTACGCTTAATCTTGCGCTTCTCGATGATTATCTGTAGAAAGAATGTCCCTGTTCTTGATTTGTTCCTCTTGGACGTTGTGCACCATGTCATGCCTATCAATAGTTAGCAACTTCCTTCAAAAGGGTATATCTATGAATAGCAAATCAGAAAGAAGTGCGCAAGAAAGCATTTTATGGCTTCTAGAAATGCAAATCTTTGTGTGTCCATTTTACACCATTGCTAGAGGTTCTTGCCTTGCTGGGAACTCTCTGTTTGCTACTGTTTATAGTAAAGCATATTGAAAAATAGTACAGTTTGACTTAAAATCTTCTGACATATTTAGGTGATGTAAATTAATGGTTTTCTTTGTCTTAACATGTCTTCCCATGATTTGGTTGTCCATGATTTGGTTGTTGCCTTGACTTTTATCCTGTAACTGTGCTAACCGCTAGCGCTGTCGCATTGGTGCATTTACCATCGAAAGGATGCAGAACTAATTGTCCAGACGTGGGACAAGCAGTTCCATAGCTCTGGAAAGGAACAGAAGATCCCTTTCCTTTATCTTGCTAATGACATCTTACAGAACAGTAAGCGCCACGGCACAGAGTTTGTAGAAGAATTCTGGAAGGTACTCCCCGGTGCACTTAAAGATGTAACTGAAAATGGCGATGATCGTGGGAAGAAGGTGGTATCTAGGCTGGTGAGTATCATATATCTGGTGCATTCTGTTTGCTATAACTTGTTAGGAGATATTCATGTTGAAAGTCATTGCCAACTGCTGTTGTATATCTGTTCTAAAGCTACGCCGATATCTTGCTAATATAATTGTCGAACTGCAATACTTTAACACTGGACCAATATGTTTTCTAGGTTGATATATGGCAAGAAAGGAGAGTTTTTGGTTCACGTGCTGGGGGCATCAAGGATGTGATGCTTGGAACTGCTCCCCTGCCTGTATTAGATATGACCAAAAAGCGCTCTCACACTTCGGGCATAAAGATTGTTAAGAGAGATTCACGTTCTGTAAAACTTGTAAGATTTTCTCCCCCATCTGCTACACTTTATTTTTTACCATTAGAATTTGCTATGAAATTCTCTCAAATTTTATCATTTTCCTTTCAGAGACTAGGCGTTGGAGGAACTGCAGAGAGGATTGTATCTGCATTGCACACTGTTCTCAGTGAACAAACAGATGAAGATGCTGACCTGGAAAAATGCAAGACTTCTATGCGTCATGTTGGAAAGATGGAGAAGGATGTTGACAATGCCTGTAGCAAAGGTACTGTTTGTTGTTAACATGGGTTCTCCAACTTGGCTATCTTGGTACATATTCTGAAGCTATTCTCTATCTGTAGCTGAGGATCCTCGTCGTGGTGCTCTTTGCACAGAACTAAAGGATGAGGAGGCTAACATGAAAAAATGCATCGAAAAGCTTAAAGTAGTTGAAGTAAATAGAGCAGCTGTTGTGTCTGAATTGAAGGAGGCATTGCAGGAACAGGTCAGGATAATTGTTTTGACCAGTAATAGGAATGCAATTTCAGATTTGTTTAGTTCCTGCATGCAATTGAATTGCTATTTGCTTCGTATCATTCAATTTTGTCTTTTGGATATGTGGAATCTTACTTGTAAAGTTATTCAGGAATCTGAGCTGGAGAAGGTCCGCACTCAATTACAGGTATTGTTGTCCAAACAGCCCAAACCATGGAAAGGTTAATAATATAGCATATCTGTAAGATGTAAACATCTGTCATTCTTATGTTTTAATTGACAGTTGGCTGAAGCAATGGTAGACGCAGCAGCCAATATGCAACGGAGACTCAAGAACGAGCCAGTCATTCTGTCGTCCAAGCCAGCATCATCAGTAGAGCCAGGAAAACCACTCTCTAATGGGCAAGTAAAGGACCAGCAGAAGACAGCTGCTGCTATCCTCGCGGACAAGATTGCAGCATCATCAAACTCTCAGCAGATACTCCAGTCTGCACTTTCCAAGTTTGCCGCAGAGGAAGCCAAGAATTCATCTGAAACACGCCCACATAATAAAAGGCTAAAAGTGGAACAATCCTCACAGGTCCCAAGTGTTGCGAATGCTGCTGCTTTTGTTCCAATGCCGGCAATGGCTGCCACAACAGCACAGCAGCCCCAGACAATCATGGTACAGCAAACTCCTATCCAAACTCAAGCTCCTGCACCTCAGCCCCAATACAATATCTACCAGGCCCCTCAGCAGTTTGTCCAGCAGCCTGGAGGTGTAATGATGGGCATGCCATACAACATGAACACTATGACTCCGCCGCCACCTCCTCCACCACCACAGATGATAAACCTAGCCAGGCCCGCACCTTCAACACCCCAGCCACCAATGGGTGTAATGCCACAGGCACAGCCACCACAACCTACACCACCGATGCTTCAGCAGCAAATGCAGATGAATGTCGCACCACCGATGCAGTTCGCGCTTCAGCAGCCCGGCGCACCACCTTTCAGGCCTTTGCAGCCGCCGCCTGGGATGCAATTTTTCCATCCCCAATCTCAGTGACATTTTTGGTAGCCCGTACAGCTCTGTTAAACTGTGACAGTTTCCCGTTTAGTATTGACTGGTAGAGAGGATCTGACTGCTGTAGGATGTGCTATTTGTCTGCTCATTTTCATGAAGTTGTTGTACATGTAATGCGAGGAAACTAACAGGAAGATTCAGATAAAGCTTCGAGCCGTCGCTCAATCCTGCAGACGAGCGGAAGGGGTCACATGATGGTGGCTGCTATTGGTCGATGGGCTTGCATGTTGGACGTGTTGCCGTCGATTTTTAGCCCTTTTTTTTTTCTTGTCTGGGACTGGGAATAACGCGGCCATTACCGAGAGGAGGATTGTACAAGCCTATAAGGCCGTGAATCGTGATGCGATTGCCGATTTCTCTTATTGACATCGCAAAAAACAAATAAAAAAAGCATTACTTCAGTTTGTGATTCCTTCGTGCAATGCAAATACCAAATAGACTGTTATGTTCTGAGTTAGGTAATAGTTCAACTCAAAAAATTGCGAGAACCAACTTTCAGCTAGAATCCGACTATACCAGCTTAGGAAAACGGATGCCCTAGCAGGCTAGAACAATCAAAACAAAGAAAACGAATATTTCTGCTCTAAAATCATCAAACAAAAGAAAAATACTCTCTGTTTTTTTTTAACTTCCTGGAGTCTATACCATCAAACTTTCTAAAGGTTGATCACCAATAAATTTAAAACTATCTAGATTAGCTATACGAAAATTATATCATTAGATTTATTAGTAAAAATAATTTTATACTTTTATTAGTATATTTTAATGTAGAGTTATAAAAAGTAGCGGTTAAAGTTATGTATAAAAGACCATAAAAAATATTTAAAAAAGAACGGAGGGAGTGTCATTTTTATCGTACTTCCATCCATATCGTTAAAACCACATTTTTTTTGTATAATCTATTTTCATTCAATTTAACGAGTAAACGACTAATGCATCAACTATAAGTTCCTGCAGTTTTTGCGATTTACTTGACGGTGAGGTTTTGGGTGGTAAATTCTGCAATCTACTCTAGGTACACTCCTCTCCTCTGTTTACCGAACAATTCCCTACTACTCTCCTTCGCGAAGCCGCACAACGCAACGGCGCGCCCCACGCGCCTTCTTCCGCCCCATCTCCCCAGTCGCCTCGCCGCCGCCGCCGCGGCGCGAGGCCGTGACCGTACAGAACGATCGGG
>JAYGGG010000481.1:0-22665 GCA_036346245.1 Bonia amplexicaulis | reverse complement strand
ATTTTATTTTTCTTTCGAGCACATTTATCGAAAGCGTGACCAATAGCTCACGATTTTCAGCCTTTTCTATTCTGCTCAAGTTACCGAGGCACCCGAGGATTTTTATTTTCTGTGCATATTTTGTCGAAAGCGTGACCTATAGCTCATGATTTTCAGCTTTTCTAGTCGTTCGGGTTACCGCCAACCGGATTTTAATTTTCAAGAAGACGTTTAATAAAAAACGTGACCTATAGCTCACGATTTTTAGCTTTTCTAGTCATTCTAAGGTTACTGTGCCGCTTTGGGATGTTTATTTTTCTGAGCACATTTGGCCGAAGACTCCATCTATAGCTCACGATTTTCAGCTTTTCTAGTCATTCCAAATACACAAGCCAAGTCCGTATTTTTATATTTTGAGCAGATTGATTTAAAACCCCACCCATAGCTCACGATTTTCCGCTTTTTAGTCGCTAGGGTTACCGCCCATGGGATTTTTTTCTGAGCACATTTACCGAAAGCGTGACCTATAGCTCACGATTTTCAGCTTTCCTAGTCGTGCAGGTTACCGGAGAATTCAAGATTTTTGTTTCGAGGCAGTTTTATCGAAAGCGTGACCTATAGCTCACGATTTCAGCTTTTTCTAGTCGCTCCGGTTACCGGACCTGACAGGATTTTATTTTTTCGGTTACATTTGCCGAAAGCGTGACATATAGCTAACGATTTTCAACTTTTCTAAACATCTTGGCCTTACCGGATGATTCGAGGGATTTCTTTTCGCATCACATTTGGGCGAAAGCGTGACATATAGCTCACGATTTTGAGATTTTCTAGTCGTTCAACCACATCAAGCGGCTTGGGGAATTTTGTTCCTGAGCAGATTTCGTCGAAAGCGTGACCTGTAGCTCACGATTTTCAGCTTTTCTAGTTGTTTCTGGGTTACCGAGGCAATCCGAGGATTTTTATTTTTCAGAGCATATTTTGTCAAAAGCGTGACCTATAGCTCATTATTTTCAGTTTTTCTAGTCGTTCCGGGTTACCGCCATCCGGGATTTTAATTTCGAAGACATCCGGTCGAAAACGTGACCTATAGCTCGCGATTTTCGACTTTTCTAGTCGCTCTAAGGTTACCGCCGCTTTGGGGTTTTATATTTTTCGGAGCTCATTTGGCCGAAAGACTGACCTATAGCTCACGATTTTCAGCTTTTCTAGTCATTCCAAATAAGTACTCTGCAGTCCTCCTATTTTTATATTTTAGAGCAGATTTGGTTAAAACCCACCTATAGCTCACGATTTTCACTTTTCTAGTCATTGTAGGTTACCAGCCAACCTGGGATTTTATTTTTCTGAGTAACATTTATCGAAAGCGTGACCTATAGCTCACGATTTTCAGCTTTTCTATTCGTTTTTGGGTTACCGAGGCAGCCCGAGGATTTTTATTTTTCGGAGCATATTTTGTCGAAAGCGTGACCTATAGCACATGATTTTCAGCTTTTCTAGTCGTTTCAGTTACCTGACCATCCGGATTTTAATTTTCAGAAGATATTTATCAAAACGTGACCTATAGCTCACGATTTTTAGCTTTTCTAGTCATTCTAAGGTTACCAAGCCAGTTTGGGGATGTTTATTTTTCGGAGCACATTTGGCCGAAAGTCTGATCTATAGCTCACGATTTTAAGCTTTTCTAGTCATTCCAAATACGTCAAGCAGCAATGTGTATTTTATATTTTGAGCAGATTTACCGAAAACCCGACCCATTGCTCACGATTTTCAAATTTTCTAGTCGCTAGGTTACCGGCCACCCTGGGATTTTTTCAGAGCACATTTATCGAAAGCGTGACCTATAGCTCACGATTTTCAACTTTTCTAGTCGTGCTGTGGTTACCGGAGAATTCAAGATTTTGTTTCGAGGCAGATTTATCGAAAGCGTGACCTATAGCTCACGATTTCAAATTTTTCTAGTCGCTCCGGTTACCGGACCAAGACAGGGATTTTATTTTCCGAGCACATTTGTTCGAAAGCGTGACCTATAGCTAACGATTTTCAACTTTTCTAAACATTCCGGTCTTACCGGATGATTCGAGGGATTTCTTTTCGCATCATATTTGGGCGAAAGTGGGACATATAGCTCACGATTTTGACCTTTTCTAGTCGTTCAACGGTTACCGAAGCAGTCGGGGGAATTTTGTTCCTCGGAGCAGATTTCGGCGAAAGTGTGACCTGTAGCTCACGATTTTCAGCTTTTGTAGTTGTTTCTGGGATACCGAGGGAATCCGAGGATTTTTATTTTTCAGAGCACATTTTGTCAAAAGCGTGACCTATAGCTCATGATTTTCGCTTTTCTAGTCGTTCCGGGTTACCGGCCAACCGGGATTTTTAATTTTCAAGAAGACATTTATTAAAACGTGACCTATAGCTCACGATTTTCACCTTTTTCTAGTCATTCTAAGGTTACCGCCGCTTTGGGGATTTATATTTTTCGAGCTCATTTGGTCGAAGATCCACCTATAGCTCACTATTTTCAGCTTTTCTAGTCATTCCAGCATTACCGGCGCAGTCCGGGTATTTTTATATTTTAGAGCAGATTTGGCCGAAAACCTGACCTATAGCTCACGATTTTCAGCTTTTCTAGTCGCTAGGTTACCAGCCGCCTGGGATTTTTATTTTTCTGAGCACATTTATCGAAAGCGTGACCTATAGCTCACGATTTTCGTTTTTTCTATTCGCTTTCGGTTACCGAGGCGTTTCGAGGATTTGTATTTTCTTGAGCATATTTTGTCGAAAGCGTGACCTATAGCACATGATTTTCAGCTTTTCTAGTCGTTTCAGTTACCTGACCATCCCGGATTTTAATTTTCGAAGACATTTACACAAAACGTGACCTATAGCTCACGATTTTCAAATTTTCTAGTCATTCTAAGGTTACCAAGCCGCTTTGGGATGTTTATTTTCTGAGCACATTTGGTCGAAAGATCGATCTATAGCTCACGATTTTCGACTTTTCTAGTCATTCCAAGTAAGCACGGCTGCAAATCCGGTATTTTAATATTTTGAGCAGATTTGGCCGAAAACCCAACCCACAATTTCACGATTTTCACTTTTCTAGTCGCTAGGGCTACCAGCCGCTTAGATTTTATTTTCGAGCACATCATTCAAAGCGTGGCCTATAGCTCACGATTTTAGCTTTTCTAGTCGTTCCGGGTTACCGGAGAATTCAAGATTTTTGTTTCGAGGCAGATTTATCGAAAGCGTGACCTATAGCTCACGATTTCAGTTTTTCTAGTCGCTCCGGGTTACCTGACCAAGACAGATTTTTATTTTTCCGAGCACATTTGTCCGAAAGCGTGACCTATAGCTAACGATTTTCAACTTTTCTAAACATTCGGCCTTACCTGGATGATTCGAGGATTTCTTTTCGTGATCACATTTGGGCGAAGCGTGACATATAGCTCACGATTTTGAGCTTTTCTAGTCATTCAACTACACAAGCAAAGAGGGGGAATTTTGTTCCTTGAGCAGATTTCATGAAAGCGTGACCAGAGCTCACAATTTTCAAATTTTCTAGTTGTTTCGTTACCGAGGCAGTCCGAGGATTTTTATTTTTCAGAGCATATTTTGTCAAAAGCGTGACCTATAGCTCATGATTTTGAGTTTTTCTAGTCGTTCCGAGGTTACCGCCATCCGAGATTTTAATTTTCAAGAAGATATTCGTCGAAAACGTGACCTATAGCTCACGATTTTCAGCTTTTCTAGTCGCTCTAAGGTTACCGCCGCTTTGGGGTTTTTTTTTTCGAGCTAATTTGGCCGAAGACCGATCTATAGCTCACGATTTTCGCCTTTTTCTAGTCATTCCAACGTTATCATGAGTCGTATTTTTATATTTTGGAGCAGATTTGGCCAAAAACCTGACCTATAGCTCACGATTTTCATCTTTTCTAGTTGTTGTAGGGTTACCAGGCCAGTTTGGGGATTTTTATTTTTCGGAGCACATTTGGCCGAAAGCGTGACCTATAGCTCACGATTTTCAGCTTTTCTATTCGTTTCTGGGTTACCGAGGCAGCCCGAGGATTTTTATTTTTCGGAGCATATTTTGTCGAAAGCGTGTCCTATAGCTCATGATTTTCAGCTTTTCTAGTCGTTTCGGGTTACCGGCCATCCGGATTTTAATTTTCGAATAGATTTATCAAAAACGTGACCTATAGCTCACGATTTTCAGTTTTTCTAGTCATTCTAAGGTTACCAGGCCAGTTTGGGGATGTTTATTTTTCGGAGCACATTTGGCCGAAAGACTGATCTATAGCTCACGATTTTCAGCTTTTCTAGTCATTCCAGCGTTACACGCGCCAGATCCGGTATTTTATATTTTGATCGATTTATCGAAAACCCCACCCATAGCTCACGATTTTCACTTTTCCGTCATTGTAGGTTACCGCCGGTCTGGGATTTTTTTCGGAGCACATTTGGCCGAAAGCGTGACCTATAGCTCACGATTTTCAGTTTTTCTAGTCGTGCCAGGGTTACCGGAGAATTCCGAAGATTTTTTGTTTCTCGAGGCAGATTTGGTCGAAAGCGTGACCTATAGCTCACGATTTCAGCTTTTCTAGTCGTTCCGAGGTTACCGGACCAGTACAGGGATTTTTATTTTTCCGAGCACATTTGCCCGAAAGCGTGAACTATAGCTAACGATTTTCAACTTTTCTAAACATCTTGGCCTTACCTGATGATTCGAGGGATTTCTTTTCGTGATCACATTTGGGCTTAAAGCGTGACATATAGCTCACGATTTTGAGCTTTTCTAATCATTCAACTAACATCAAGCAATGGGGAATTTTGTTCCTTGGAGCAGATTTCGGCGAAAACGTGACCTGTAGCTCACGATTTTCAGCTTTTCTAGTTGTTTCGGGTTACCGAGGCATCCGAGGATTTTATTTTCACAAAGATATTTTGTCAAAAGCGTGACCTATAGCTCACGATTTTCAGCTTTTCTAGTCGTGCCAGGGTTACCGGAGAATTCCGAAGATTTTTTGTTTCGAGGCAGATTTATCTAAAGCGTGACCTATAGCTCACGATTTCAAATTTTTCTAGTCGCTCCGGGTTACCTGACCAAGATGTGATTTTTATTTTTCTGAGCACATTTATTTAAAGCGTGACCTATAGCTCACGATTTTCAACTTTTCTAGTCGTGTTGTGGTTACCGGAGAATTCAAGATTTTTGTTTCTCGAGGCAGATTTATCGAAAAGCGTGACCTATAGCTCACGATTTCGCTTTTTCTAGTCGCTCCGGGTTACCTGGACCAAGATAGGATTTTATTTTTCCGAGCACATGTGCCCGAAAGCTTGACCTATAGCTAACGATTTTCATCTTTTCTAAACATTCCGGTCTTACCGGATGATTCGAGGGATTTCTTTTCGCATCACATTTGGCCGAAAGTGTGACATATAGCTCGCGATTTTGAGCTTTTCTAGTCGTTCAACGGTACCGAAGCAGTCGGGGGAATTTTGTTCCTCGGAGCAGATTTCGGCGAAAGCGTGACCTGTAGCTCATGATTTTCAGCTTTTCTAGTTGTTTTTCTGGGTTACCGAGGCAGTCCGAGGATTTTTATTTTTCAGAGCATATTTTGTCAAAAGCGTGACCTATAGCTCACGATTTTCAGTTTTTCTAGTCGTTCCGGGGTTACCGGGCCAGTCCGGGGATTTTTAATTTTCACAGCATATCTGGCCGAAAACGCGACCTATAGTTCACGATTTTCAGCTTTGCTAGTCGTTCTAAGGTTACCGGGCCAGTTTGGGGTTTTTTATTTTTCGGAGCTCATTTGGCCGAAAGACTGATCTATAGCTCACGATTTTCAGATTTTCTAGTCATTCCAAATACATCGGGCGAGAGTCGGGTATTTTTTATTTTGAGCAGATTTGGCCGAAAACCCACCTATAGCTCACGAATTTCATCTTTTCTAGTCGCTAGGGGTTACCGCCACCGGGGATTTTTATTTTCTGAGCACATTTATCGAAAGCGTGACCTATAGCTCACGATTTTCAGCTTTTCTAGTCGTGCGTGTATTATCTGAGAATTCAATATTTTTGTTTCTCGAGGCAGATTTGGTCGAAAGCGTGACCTATAGCTCACGATTTCAGCTTTTCTAGTCGTTCCGGGGTTACCGGACCAGTACAGGGATTTTTATTTTTCGGAGCACATTTGACCGAAAGCGTGACCTATAGCTCACGATTTTCAACTTTTCTAGTCGTGCCAGGGTCACCGGAGAATTCCGAAGATTTTTTCTTTCTCGAGGCAGATTTGGTCGAAAGCGTGACCTATAGCTCACGATTTCAGCTTTTTCTAGTCGCTCCGGGTTACCTGACCAAGATGGATTTTAGTTTTCCGAGCACATGTGCCCGAAAGCGTGACCTATAGCTAACGATTTTCATCTTTTCTAAACATTCCAGTCTTACCGGATGATTCGAGGGATTTCTTTTCGCATCACATTTGGGCGAAAGCGTGACATATAGCTCGCGATTTTCAGCTTTTCTAGTCGTTCAACGCTTACCGGGGTAGTCCGGGGATTTTTAATTTTCGCAGCATATTTGGCCGAAAACGTGACCTATAGCTCACGATTTTCGGCTTTTCTAGTCGCTCTAAGGTTACCGCCGCTTTAGATTTTATTTTTCCGAGCACATTTGCCCGAAAGCGTGACCTATAGCTAACGATTTTCAACTTTTCTAAACATTCCAGTCTTACCGGATGATTCGAGGGATTTCTTTTCGCATCACATTTGGCCGAAAGCGTGACATATAGCTCATGATTTTGACCTTTTCTAGTCGTTCAACGGTTACCGGAGCTGTCGGGGGAATTTTGTTCCTCGGAGCAGATTTCGGCGAAAGCGTGACCTATAGCTCACGATTTTCAGCTTTTCTAGTCGTTTCTGGGTTACCGAGGCAGTCCGAGGATTTTTTTTCGGAGCATATTTTGTCGAAAGCGTGACCAATGGCTCACGATTTTCAGCTTTTCTAGTCATTCTAAGGTTACCAGGCCAGTTTGGGGATTTATATTTTTCGGAGCTCATTTGGCCGAAAACGCGACCTATAGTTCACGATTTTCAGCTTTGCTAGTCGTTCTAAGGTTACCGCCGCTTTGGGGTTTTTATTTTCGAGCTCATTTCACGAAAGATCGATCTATAGCTCACGATTTTCGATTTTCTAGTCATTCCAAATACATCGGGCGTAGTCGGGTATTTTTTTATTTTGAGCAGATTTATCCGAAAACCCGACCTATAGCTCACTTAATTTCATCTTTTCTAGTCGCTGTAGGGTTACCGCCATCTGGGATTTTATTTTCGGTTACATTTGGCCGAAAGCGTGACCTATAGCTCACGATTTTCAGCTTTTCTATTCGTTTCTGTGTTACCGAGGCAGCCCGAGGATTTTTATTTTTCGGAGCATATTTTGTCGAAAGCGTGACCTATAGCTCATGATTTTCAGCTTTTCTAGTCGTTCGGGATTACCGCCATCCGGGATTTTAATTTTCAAGAAGACATTTATCCAAACGTGACCTATAGCTCACGATTTTCGCCTTTTCTAGTCATTCTAAGGTTACTGTGCCGCTTAGGGGATGTTTATTTTTCTGAGCACATTTGGTCGAAGATCGATCTATAGCTCACGATTTTCAGCTTTTCTAATCATTCCAAATACACTGCAAGCAGTCCGGTATTTTTATATTTTGAGCAGATTTACGAAAACCCGACCCATAGCTCACGATTTTCAAATTTTCTAGTCGCTAGGGCTACCAGCCGCTTGGGGATTTTATTTTTGAGCACATCATTCAAAGCGTGGCCTATAGCTCACGATTTTAGCTTTTCTAGTCGTTCCGGGGTTACCGGAGAATTCCGAAGATTTTTTGTTTCTCGAGGCAGATTTGGTCGAAAACGTGACCTATAGCTCACGATTTCAGCTTTTCTAGTCGTTCCGGTTACCTGACCAAGATGTGGATTTTATTTTCCGAGCACATTTGCCCGAAAGCGTGACCTATAGCTAACGATTTTCAACTTTTCTAAACATTCCGGTCTTACCGGATGATTCGAGGGATTTCTTTTCGCATCACATTTGGGCGAAAGCGTGACATATAGCTCACGATTTTGAGCTTTTCTAGTCATTCAACGGTTACCGAAGCAGTAGGGGGAATTTTGTTCCTTGGAGCAGATTTCGGCGAAAGCGTGACCTGTAGCTCACAATTTTCAGCTTTTCTAGTTGTTTCTGGGTTACCGAGGCAGTCCGAGGATTTTTATTTTTCAGAGCATATTTTGTCAAAAGCGTGACCTATAGCTCATGATTTTGAGTTTTTCTAGTCGTTCCGAGGTTACCGCCATCCCGAGATTTTAATTTCAAGAAGATATTCGGTCGAAAACGTGACCTATAGCTCACGATTTTCACTTTTCTAGTCGCTCTAAGGTTACCGCCGCTTTGGGGTTTTTATTTTCTGAGCTAATTTGGCCGAAAGACTGATCTATAGCTCACGATTTTCAGCTTTTCTAGTCATTCCAAATACATCGGGCGTAGGCTCGGGTATTTTATATTTTGGAGCAGATTTGGCCAAAACCTGACCTATAGCTCACGATTTTCATCTTTTCTAGTTGTTGTAGGGTTACCAGCCACCGATTTTTATTTTCTGAGACATTATTTAAAGGTGCGTGACCTATAGCTCACGATTTTCAGCTTTTCTAGTCGTGCTGTGGTTACCGGAGAATTCCGAAGATTTTTTGTTTCTCGAGGCAGATTTGGTCGAAAGCGTGACTTATACCTCACGATTTTCAGCTTTTCTAGTCGTTGTAGGGCTACCAGGCCAGTTTGGGGATTTTTATTTTTCGGAGCACAATTTGTCAAAAGCGTGACCTATAGCTCATGATTTTTAGTTTTTCTAGTCGTTCCGGGTTACCGCCATCCGGATTTTGAATTTTCAGAAGACATTTATTAAAAACGTGACCTATAGCTCACGATTTTCGCCTTTTCTAGTCGCTCTAAGGTTACCGCCGCTTTGGGATTTATATTTTCGAGCTCATTTGGCCGAAAGACCTGAACTATAGCTCACTATTTTCGTGTTTTCTAGTCATTCCAAAGATTACCTACAGCAGTCGTATTTTTATATTTTGAGCAGATTTGGCCGAAAACCCCACCTATAGCTCACGATTTTCACTTTTCTAGTCGTTGTAGGTTACCAGCCGCTTTGGGATTTTATTTTCTGAGCACATTTATCGAAAGCGTGACCTATAGCTCACGATTTTCGCCTTTTCTATTCGCTTCGGGTTACCGAGGCGCCCCGAGGATTTTATTTTTCTGAGCATATTTTGTCGAAAGCGTGTCCTATAGCTCATGATTTTCGCCTTTTCTAGTCATTCGGGGTTACCGCCATCCGGGATTTTAATTTTCGCAGCAGATTTATTTAAAAACGTGACCTATAGCTCACGATTTTCGCTTTTCTAGTCATTCTAAGGTTACTGTGCCGCTTTGGGATGTTTATTTTTCGAGCACATTTGGTCGAAAGATCGATCTATAGCTCACGATTTTCACTTTTCTAGTCATTCCAAATACACGGCCAGTCCGGTATTTTATATTTTGATCAGATTTAACAAAACCTGACCCATAGCTCACGATTTTCAGCTTTTCTGGTCATTGTAGGGTTACCGGGGCGCCTGGGATTTTTTCGCGAAGACATTTATCGAAAGCGTGACCTATAGCTCACGATTTTCGCTTTTCTAGTCGTGCTGTGGTTACCGGAGAATTCAAGATTTTTGTTTCTCGAGGCAGATTTATTTAAAGCGTGACCTATAGCTCACGATTTCGCTTTTTCTAGTCGTTCCTAGGTTACCGGACCAAGACAGGATTTTATTTTTCCGAGCACATTTGCCCGAAAGCGTGACCTATAGCTAACGATTTTCAACTTTTCTAAACATTCCGGTCTTACCGGATGATTCAAGGGATTTCTTTTCGCATCACATTTGGGCGAAAGCGTGACATATAGCTCACGATTTTGAGCTTTTCTAATCATTCAACCACATCAAGCAATGGGAATTTTGTTCCTTGAGCATATTTTGTCAAAAGCGACCGTGAGCTCACGATTTCAATTTTTCTAGTCGTTCCAAGTTACCTGACCAAGACAGGATTTTATTTTTCTGAGCACATTTGGCGAAAGCGTGACCTATAGCTCACGATTTTCAACTTTTCTAGTCGTGCTGTGGTTACCTGAGAATTCAAGATTTTTGTTTCTCGAGGCAGATTTATCTAAAGCGTGACCTATAGCTCACGATTTCGATTTTTCTAGTCGCTCCGGGTTACCTGACCAAGATCGAGGATTTTATTTTTCTGAGCACATTTATCGAAAAGCGTGACCTATAGCTCACGATTTTCAACTTTTCTAGTCGTGCCAGGGTTACCGGAGAATTCCGAAGATTTTTTGTTTCTCGAGGCAGATTTGGTCGAAAGCGTGACCTATAGCTCACGATTTCAGCTTTTCTAGTCGCTCTCAAGTTACCGGACCAAGACAGGATTTTTATTTTTCCGAGCACATGTGCCCGAAAGCATGACCTATAGCTAACGATTTTCATCTTTTCTAAACATTCCAGTCTTACCGGATGATTCGAGGGATTTCTTTTCGCATCACATTTGGGCGAAAGCGTGACATATAGCTCGCGATTTTCAGCTTTTCTAGTCGTTCAACGGTTACCGGGGTAGTCCGGGGGTTTTTAATTTTCGCAGCATATTTGGCCGAAAACGTGACCTATAGCTCACGATTTTCGGCTTTTCTAGTCGTTCTAAGGTTACCGGGCCAGTTTGGGGATTTTTATTTTTCCGAGCACATTTGCCCGAAAGCGTGACCTATAGCTAACGATTTTCAACTTTTCTAAACATTCCAGTCTTACCGGATGATTCGAGGGATTTCTTTTCGCATCACATTTGGGCGAAAGCGTGACATATAGCTCATGATTTTGACCTTTTCTAGTCGTTCAACTACTGTGAGGCGGCTTGGGAATTTTGTTCCTCGAATGATTTCGCATAAAGCGTGATCCAGTAGCTCACGATTTTCAGCTTTTCTAGTTGTTTTTCTGGGTTACCGAGGTAGTCCGAGGATTTTTATTTTTCAGAGCATATTTTGTCAAAAGCGTGACCTATAGCTCATGATTTTCAGTTTTTCTAGTTGTTCCGGGGTTACCGGTCATCCGGGATTTTAATTTTGCGAGATATTCTGGCCGAAAACGTGACCTATAGCTCACGATTTTCAGCTTTTCGAGTCGTTCTAAGGTTACCGAGCCAGTTTGGGGTTTTTTATTTTTCGGAGCTCATTTGGCCGAAAGATCGCTCTATAGCTCACGATTTTCGTTTTTCTAGTCATTCCAAATACATCATGAGGTCGGGTATTTTTATATTTTGGAGCAGATTTGGCCGAAAACCTGACCTATAGCTCACGATTTTCATCTTTTCTAGTCGTTCTAGGGTTACCGCCACCTGGGATTTTTATTTTTCGAGCACATTTATCGAAAGCGTGACCTATAGCTCACGATTTTCGACTTTTCTAGTCATGCCGTGGTTATCGGAGAATTCAAGATTTTTGTTTCTCGAGGTGATTTATCGAAAGCGTGACCTATAGCTCACGATTTCACTTTTTCTAGTCGCTCCGGGTTACCTGACCAAGACAGGATTTTTATTTTCTGAGCACATTTGACCGAAAGCGTGACCTATAGCTCACGATTTTCAACTTTTCTAGTCGTGCTGGGTTACCGGAGAATTTCAAGATTTTTGTTTCGAGCGGATTTATCGGCGTGACCTATAGCTCACGATTCAGCTTTCTAGTCGCTCGGGTTACCTGACCAAGATGGTGATTTTATTTTCCGAGCAATATGTGCGAAAGCGTGACCTATAGCTAACGATTTTCATCTTTTCTAAACATTCGGTCTTACCTGATGATTCGAGGGATTTCTTTTCAGATCACATTTGGGCGAAAGCGTGACATATAGCTCGCGATTTTCAGCTTTTCTAGTCGCTCAACCATTCACGGGTAGTCCGGGATTTTAATTTCGCATCATATTTGGTCGAAACGTGACCTATAGCTCACGATTTTCGGCTTTTCTAGTCGCTCTAAGGTTACCCGCGGTTTAGATTTTTATTTTCCGAGCACATTTGTTCGAAAGTGACCTATAGCTAACGATTTTCAACTTTTCTAAACATTCCGCCTTATCTGATGATTCGAGGATTTTTCGCGCATCACATTTGGGCGAAAGCGTGACATATAGCTCATGATTTCGAGCTTTTCTAGTCGTTCAACGGTTACCAGAGCAGTCGGGGGAATTTCGTTCCTCGTAACAGATTTCGGCGAAAGCGTGACCTGTAGCTCACGATTTTCAGCTTTTCTAGTTGTTTTTCCGTTACCGAGGCATCCGAGGATTTTTATTTTCGAGCATATTTTGTCAAAAGCGTGACCTATAGCTCATGATTTTCGCTTTTCTAGTTGTTCCGGGTTACCGGGCGGTCCGGGATTTTAATTTTCGAAGATATTCGGGCGTCAAAACGTGACCTATAGCTCACGATTTTCGCTTTTCGAGTCGTTCTAAGGTTACCGAGCCGCTTTAGTTTTTATTTTCGAGCTCGCTTGGCCGAAAGACCGATCTATAGCTCACGATTTTCATTTTTCTAGTCATTCCGGCGTACATCGGCGAGGTCGGGTATTTTTATATTTTGAAGCAGATTTACCGAAAACCCCGACCTATAGCTCACGATTTTCATCTTTTCTAGTCGCTAGGGTTACCAGCCCGATTTTATTTTTCGAGCACATTTGGCGAAAGCGTGACCTATAGCTCACGATTTTCACTTTTCTAGTCGTGCGGTTACCGGGAGAATTCAAGATTTTTGTTTCTCGAGGCAGATTTATTCGGCGTGACCTATAGCTCACGATTTCACTTTTTCTAGTCGCTCCGGTTACCTGACCAAGACAGGATTTTTACTTTTCGGAGCACATTTGGCCGAAAGCGTGACCTATAGCTCACGATTTTCAACTTTTCTAGTCGTGCGAGGGTTACCGGAGAATTCCGAAGATTTTTTGTTTCTCGAGGCAGATTTGGTCGAAAGCGTGACCTATAGCTCACGATTTCAGCTTTTCTAGTCGTTCCGGGGTTACCGGACCAGTACAGGGATTTTTATTTTTCCGAGCACATGTGCCCGAAAGCTTGACCTATAGCTAACGATTTTCATCTTTTCTAAACATTCCGGTCTTACCGGATGATTCGAGGGATTTCTTTTCGCATCACATTTGGCCGAAAGCGTGACATATAGCTCGCGATTTTGAGCTTTTCTAGTCGTTCAACCATGCACCAAGCGCTCGGAATTTTGTTCCTGAGCAGATTTTCGGCTGAAGCGTGACCAGTAGCTCACGATTTTCGACTTTTTCTAGTTGTTTTCCGGGTTACCGAGGCGGTCAGGATTTTTATTTTTCGTAGCATATTTTGTCAAAAGCGTGACCTATAGCTCATGATTTTCGCTTTTCTAGTTGTTCCGGTTACCGGGTCATCCGGGATTTTAATTTCGCGGCATATTCGGCGAAAACGTGACCTATAGCTCACGATTTTCAGCTTTTCGAGTCGTTCTAAGGTTACCGGGCCAGTTTGGGGTTTTTTATTTTTCGGAGCTCGTTTGGCCGAAAGACTGACCTATAGCTCACGATTTTCAGCTTTTCTAGTCATTCCAGCGTTACTGGCGTAGTCGGGTATTTTTATATTTAGGAGCAGATTTGGCCGAAAACCTGACCTATAGCTCACGATTTTCAGATTTTCTAGTCGTTGTATGGTTACCGGGCCAGTCTGGGGAATTTTATTTTTCCGAGCACATTTGGCCGAAAGCGTGACCTATAGCTCACGATTTTCAGCTTTTGTAGTCGTGCCAGAGTTACCGGAGAATTCCAAAGATTTTTTGTTTCTCGAGACAGATTTGGTCGAAAGCGTGACCTATAGCTCACGATTTCAACTTTTCTAGTCGTTCCGGGGTTACTGGACCAGTACAGGGATTTTTATTTTTCCGAGCATATTTGCCTGAAATCGTGACCTATAGCTAACGATTTTCAACTTTTCTAAACATTCCGGTCTTATCGGATGATTCGAGGGATTTCTTTTCGCATCACATTTGGGCGAAAGCGTGACATATAGCTCACGATTTTCAGCTTTTCTAGTCGTCCAACGGTTACCGGAGCGGTCGGGGGAATTTTGTTCCTCGGAGCAGATTTCGGAGAAGCGTGACCTATAGCTCACGATTTTTCTGGGTTACCGAGGCAGTCCGAGGATTTTTATTTTTCGGAGTATATTTTGTCAAAAGCGTGACCTATAGCACATGATTTTCAGCTTTTCTAGTCGTTCGGTTACCATCCATCCGGGATTTTAATTTCAAAGATATTTGCCCAAAAACGTGACCTATATCTCACGATTTTCAGCTTTTCTAGTCATTCTAAGGTTACCGGCCGCTTTGGATTTTTATTTTCGAGCTCATTTGGTAGAAGATCGATCTATAGCGTACGATTTTCAGCTTTTCTAGTCATTCCAGTGTTACCGACGCAGTGCGGGTATTTTTATATTTTGGAGCAGATTTGGCCGAAAACCTGACCCATAGCTCACGATTTTCGACTTTTCTTTTCGCTAGGGTTTACCGCCGACTGGGATTTTATTTTTCTGAGTAATATTTATCGAAAGCGTGACCTATAGCTCACGATTTTCAGCTTTTCTAGTCGTGCCAGTGTTACCGGAGAATTCCAAAGATTTTTTGTTTCTCGAGGCACATTTATTCAAGCGTGACCTATAGCTCACGATTTCACCTTTTCTAGTCGCTCGGGGTTACCTGACCAAAGACAGGATTTTATTTTTCCGAGCACATTTGCCCGAAAGCGTGACCTATAGCTAACGATTTTCAACATTTCTAAACAGTCCGGTCTTACCGGATGATTCGAGGGATTTCTTTTCGCATCACATTTGGGCGAAAGCGTGATATATAGCTCACGATTTTTAGCTTTTCTAGTCGTTCAACTACACCTGAGCAATGGGGAATTTTGTTCCTCGGAGCAGATTTCGGCGAAAGCGTGACCCATAGCTCACGATTTTCAGCTTTTCTATTCGTTTCTGGGTTACCGAGGCAGTCTGGGGATTTTTATTTTTCGGAGCACATTTGGCCGAAAGCGTGACCTATAGCTCACGATTTTTAACTTTTCTAGTCATGCCAGGGTTACCAGAGAATTCCGTAGATTTTTTGTTTCTCGAGGCAGATTTGGTCGAAAGAGTGACCTATCGCTCACGATTTCAGCTTTTCTAGTCGTTCTGGGGTTACCGGACCAGTACAGGGATTTTTATTTTTCCGAGCACATTTGCCCGAATGCGTGACCAATAGCTAACGATTTTCAACTTCTCTAAACATTCCGGTCTTATCGGATGATTTGAGGGATTTCTTTTCGCATCACATTTGGGCGAAAGCGTGATATATAGCTCACGATTTTCAGCTTTTCTAGTCGTTCAACGGTTACCGGAGCGCAATGGGGAATTTTGTTCGAAAGGTATTTCGGCGAAAGCGTGACCTCTACCTCACGATTTTCAGCTTTTCTATTCGCTCAAACGGTTACCGAGGCAGTCCGAGGATTTTTATTTTTCTATATATTTTGTCGAAAGCGTGACCTATAGCACATGATTTTCAAACTTTTCTAGTCGTTCCCACAGCACGGCCAACCGGATATTTAATTTTCAAGAAGATATTTATCGAAAACGTGACCTATAGCTCACGATTTTCAGCTTTTCCACTGCTCAGGGTTACCGCCGCTTAGATTTTATTTTCTGAGCTCATTTGGCCGAAAGAATGAACTATAGCTCACGATTTTCAGCTTTTCTAGTCATTCCAAATACACGCCACAGTCCGGTTTTTTATATTTTGAGCAGATTTATAAAATCCCAATCCATAGTCGACGATTTTCACTTTTCTAGTTGTTGTAGGTTACCGCCGCCTGGGATTTTATTTTCTGAGCACATTTGATGAAAGCGTGACCTATAGCTCACGATTTTCACTTTTCTAGTCGTGCTGTGGTTACCGGAGAATTCAAGATTTTTGTTTCTCGAGGCAGATTTATCGAAAGCGTGACCTATGGCTCACGATTTCAATTTTTCTAGTCGCTCCGGTTGCTTTGACCAAGACAGATTTTTATTTTTCCGAGCACATTTGTCTGAAAAGCGTGACCTATAGCTAACGATTTTCAACTTTTCTGAACATTCCGGTCTTATCGGATGATTCGAGGGATTTCATTTCGCATCACATTTGGGCGAAAGCGTGACCTATAGCTCATGATTTCAGCTTTTCTAGTCGTTCCGTGGTTGCCGGACCAGTACAGGGATTTTTATTTTGCCGAGCACATTTGCCCAAAAGCGTGACCTATAGCTATCGATTTTCAACTTTTCTAAACATTCCGGTCTTACCGGAATATTCGAGGATTTTTCACGTCACATTTGGGCTTAAAGCGTGACATATAGCTCACGATTTTCATCTTTTCTAGCCGCTCAACCACACGAGAGCAGTGGGGAATTTTGTTCCTGAGCAGATTTCATGAAAGCGTGACCCAGAGCTCACGATTTTCAAATTTTCTAGTCGCTTTCTAGGTTACCGAGGCAGTCCGAGGATTTTTATTTTTCGGATCATATTTTGTCGAAAGCGTGACCTATAGCTCATGATTTTCACTTTTCTAGTCGTTCCGGTTACCGGCCACCCAACGATTTTAATTTTCGAAGACATTTATTAAAACGTGACCTATAGCTCACGATTTTCGACTTTTGTAGTCATTCTAAGGTTACCCGCCGCTTAGATTTTATTTTCTGAGCACATTTCGAAAAGACACTATTTTCGCCTTTTCTAGTCATTCCAAATACCATCGTAGTCCGGTATTTTATATTTTGCAGCAGATTTGGCCGAAAACCTGACCCATAGCTCACGATTTTAAGCTTTTCTAGTCGCTAGGGTTACCAGCCGGGCCCGATTTTATTTTTCGGAGTAATATTTATCGAAAGCGTGACCTATAGCTCACGATTTTCGCTTTTCTAGTCGTGCCGCTGTTACCGGAGAATTCCGAAGATTTTTTGTTTCACGAGGCAGATTTGGTCGAAAGCGTGACCTATAGCTCACGATTTCAGCTTTTCTAGTCGCTCAGGGTACCTGACCAAGACAGGATTTTTATTTTTCCGAGTTATTTTGGTTCGAAAGCGTGACCTATAGCTAACGATTTTCAACTTTTCTAAACAATCCGGTCTTACCGGATGATTCGAGGGATTTCTTTTCGCATCACATTTGGGCGAAAGCGTGACATATAGCTCACAATTTTATCTTTTTCGCCGCTCAACGCTACTGTGAGCAATGGGAATTTTGTTCCTGAGCAGATTTCAAACAAAGCGTGACCTATAGCTCATGATTTTCGCTTATTCGCTTCGGTTACCGAGGCGTCCGAGGACTTTTATTTTCTGAGCATATTTTGTCGAAAGCGTGACCTATAGCTCTTGATTTTCGCTTTTCTAGTCGCTCCGGTTACCGCCATCCTATGATTTTAATTTCAAGAAGATATTTATCGAAAACGTGACCTATAGCTCACGATTTTCGCCTTTTCTAGTGCTCTAAGGTTACCGCCGCTTAGATTTTTATTTTCGAGTATTTGGTCGAAAGACCGATCTATAGCTCATGATTTTCACTTTTTCCAATATTCCAAATACATCATGAGTCGGGTATTTTATATTTTGAGCAGATTTGGTCGAAAACCCACCCATAGCTCACGATTTTACCGCTTTTCTAGTCGCTCTAAGGATACCCGCCGCTTTGGAGATTTTTATTTTTGAGCTCATTTGGTCGAAAGATCGATCGATAGCTCACGATTTTCAGCTTTTCTAGTCATTCCAAATACATCGGGCGGTAGTCGGGTATTTTATATTTTGAGCAGATTTACCGAAAACCCGACCTATAGCTCATGATTTTCAGCTTTTCTAGTCGCTAGGTTACCGTGCCGCCCTGGGATTTTATTTTTCTGAGAACCTTATTTAAAGCGACCAATAGCTCACGATTTTCGCCTTTTCTAGTCGCTCTAAGTTACCGGCTTGTTTCGGATTTTATTTTCGAGCTCATTTGGCCGAAGATTGATCTATAGCTCACGATTTTCAGCTTTTCTAGTCATTCCAACGCTACCTACAAAGTCCGGTATTTTTATATTTTGAGCAGATTTGGCCGAAAACCCCGACCCATATAGCTCACGATTTTCGCCTTTTCACTGCTGTAGGGTTACCGGGCCCAGATTTTTCTTTTCGGATACATTTGACCGAAAGCGTGATCTATAGCTCATGATTTTAGCTTTTCTAGTCGCTGTGGTTACCGGAGAATTCCACGATTTTTGTTTCGAGGCAGCATTTGGTCGAAAGCTGCTCACGATTTCAAATTTTTCTAGTCGTTCCGGGTTACCGACCAAGACAGGGATTTTATTTTCCAGCACATTTGTCCGAAAGCGTGACCTATAGCTAACGATTTTCAACTTTTCCGAACATCCTTGGCCTTATCTGATGATTCGAGGATTCGTCAAGATCACATTTATTAAAGCGTGACCATAGGTCACGATTTTTTAGCTTTACTATTCGCTTCGGGTTACCAAGGCGCCCGAGGATTTTATTTTCTGATCATATTTTGTCGAAAGCGTGACCTATAGCTCACAATCTTCAGCCTTTTCTAGTCGTTCGGTTACCGGCCAGTCCGTGATTTTAATTTTCAGAAGACATTTGTAAAAACGTGACCTATAGCTCACGATTTTCATTTTTTCTAATCATTCTGCTGTTACTGTGCCGTTTAGATTTTATTTTTCGGAGCACATTTGGTCGAAATCGATCTATAGCTCACTATTTTCAGCTTTTCTAGTCATTCCAAATACACGCATAGTCCCGGTATTTTTATATTTTGAGCGATTTGACCTAAAAAACCGACCCATAGCTCACGATTTTAAGCTCTTCTAGTCGCTAGGTTACCGCCGTCTGGGATTTTATTTTTCTGAACACATTTGGTCGAAAGCGTGACCTATAGCTCACGATTTTCAGCCTTTTCTAGTCGTGGCTGTGGTTACCGAGAATTCAAGATTTTTATTTCGAGGCAGATTTATTCTAAAGCGTGACCTATAGCTCACGATTTCATTTTTCTAGTTGTTCTGTTACCGACCAAAGATTGTGGATTTTATTTTCCAAGAAAATTTGCCCGAAAGCGTGACCTATAGTTAACGATTTTCAACTTTTCTAAACATTTCGGTCTTACCGGATGATTCGAGGGATTTCTTTTCGCATCACATTTGGGCGAAAGCGTGACATATAGCTCACGATTTTCAGCTTTTCTAGTCGCTCAACCACATCGAGCGATCGGGGAATTTTGTTCCTGAGCAGATTTCGCCGAAGTGTGACCCGAGCTCGATTTTCGACTTTTCTAGTCGTTCTCGTTACCGAGGCATCCGAGGATTTTATTTTCTGGCATATTTTGTCAAAAGTGTGACCTATAGCTCATGATTTTCGCTTTTCTAGTCATTCGGGGTACCGCCATCCGATTTCTAATTTTCGCAGCATATTTGGCCGAAAACGTGACCTATAGCAAACGATTTTTAGCTTTTCTAGTCGTTCTAAGGATACTGGGACAGTTTGGGGATTTTTATTTTTCGGAGCTCATTTGGTCGTAAGACTGATCGATAGCTCACGATTTTCGCTTTTTCTAGTATTCCAACACATCGGCGTAGGTCGGGTATTTTATATTTTGAGCAGACGGCCGAAAACCCCGACCTATAGCTCATGATTTTCGCCTTTCTAGTCGCTGTAGGTTACCGCGGTTGGGAATTTTTATTTTCGAGAACCTTGGTCGAAAGCGTGACCAATAGCTCACGATTTTCGCCTTTTCTAGTCGCTCTGTGGTCACCGGCTAGTTTCGGATTTTATTTTCGAGCTCATTTGGTCGAAGATTGATCTATAGCTCATGATTTTCGCTTTTCTAGTAATTCCAACGTTATGCATCGTGACCAGTATTTTTATATTTTGAGGATTTGGCCAAAACCCGACCATATAGCTCACGATTTTCGCCTTTCTATCGCCAGGTTCATCGGCACTGGGATTTTATTTTCGATACACATTTGCCGAAAAGATCTATAGCTCACGATTTTAGCTTTTCAGTCGCCCGTGGTCACCGGAGAATCCACGATTTTGTTTCGCGGCAGCATTCGTCGAAAGCGTGTCACGATTTCGCTTTTCAGTCGCCCGGTTACGATCAAGATGTGATTTTATTTTTCCTAGCACATTTGCCCTAAAGCGTGACCCATAGCCAATGATTTTCAACTTTTCAAACAGTCCGATCCACCCGGATGATTCGAGAGATTTCTTTCGCGATCACATTTGGGCGAAAGCGCGATAGCTCACGATTATCTTTTCTAGTCGCTTCGAAGTCATCGAGGCGCCTGAGATTTTTATTTTCGGCCATATTTTGTCAGCGTGACCCATAGCTTCATGATTTTCGCTTCGTCGTTCCGGGTTAACGGGGCAGTCCGGATTTTAATTTCAAGATATTTGGGTGAACGGACCTATAGCTCACGATTTTCGCCTTTCTAGTCGTTCTATAAGTCACGGCCGCTTTGACGATTTTATTTTTCGCTCATTTGGCCGAAGATCGATAGCTCACGATTTTCGCTTTTCAGTCATTCCAAGATTATCGCGTAGTCCGGTATTTTTATATTTTGGAGCAGATTTAAAAACCCGACCTATAGCTCATGATTTTCACTTTTCTAGTCGCTGTAGGGTTACCCGCCGGTGCCCGATTTTATTTTTCGAGAACATTTGGTCGAAAGCGTGATCAATAGCTCACGATTTTCAGCTTTTCTAGTCGTTCTAAGGTTACCGGGCTAGTTTGGGGATTTTTATTTTTCAACCATAAAACGACTAGAAACGCTAAAAATTGTGAGTTATAGGTCACGTTTTCGGCCAAATCTGTTCCAAAATATAAAAATACCCAAACAGCTCTGGTAACCCCGCAACGACAAGAAAAGCTGAAAATCGTGAGCTATAGGTACGCTTTCGGCAAATGTGCTCCAAAAACTAAAAATCCTCGTACTACTTCGGTAAACCCAGAACGACTAGAAAAGCTGAAATCATAAGCTATAGGTCATGCATTCGACCAAATCTGCCCCGAGATATAAAAATCGTCGGAATGCTCCGGAAACCCTAGCACGACTAGAAAAGCTGAAAATCAGGAGTTATAGGTCACCCTTTCGGCCAAATGAGCGTCGAAAAATAAAAATACCCGGACTACTTGGGTAACAATTAACGACCGAAAAGTCGAAAATCGAGCTATAGGTCCTGTCAAGAAATGTGCTCAAAATTAAAATCCCCAGACCGCCCCAGAACCCGGAATGACTAGAAAACTGAAAATCGTGAGTTATAGGTCACGCTTTTCGCCAAATTTGTTCAAAAATAAAATCCCGGACAGTCCCAGAACCCCGAACGACTAGAAAAGCTGAAAATCGTGAGCTATAGGTCACGCTTTCGGCCAAATGTGCTCCCAAAAATAAAAATCCACGGACTGCCCTCATAACCCGTAAACGAATAGAAAAAACTAAAATCGTGAGCTAGGTCACTGTTCGCTAAATCGCCTCGAGAAACAAAATTCCCGACCGCTTCTGTAACCGTTGAACGACTAGGAAAGCTGCAAATCGTGAGCTATAGGAACGCTTTCACCAAACTTCCAAGAATCAAAATTCCCGATCGCTCCGAAGCCTTGAACAACTAGAAAGCTGAAAATCGTGAGCTATAGGACACGCTCGGCCAAATATGTTCGGAAAAAAAATCCCTGATTGTCCTAAGAACCCTCGAAACGACTAGAAAAGTCGAAAATTGTGTGCTATAGATCACTCTTTCTACCAAATGTTCTCCGAAAAATAAAATCCCTGTGACCGGCTCGGTAACCCTAAACGACTAGAACACCGAAAATCGTGAGTTCACGCTTACCAAACTGCTCCAATATATAAAATACCCGATAGCCCAGAACTCCAAAGAACGACTAGAAAAGCTGAAAATCGTGAGCTATAGGTACGCTTTCGGCAAATAAGCTCCAAAAACTAAAATCCCCCAGCACTACCTTGGTAAACCCGTATCCACTAGAAAAGTCAAATCGTGAGCTATAGGATACGCTTTGGCCAAATGTCTCCAAAAATAAAATCTCCGGATTGCTCCAGAACTCGAATGACTAGAAAAGTGAAAACATGTGTGTATAGATCACTCTTTCTCGCCAAATGTGCCCAAAATAAAAACCTCTGATCGCCTGGTAACCCTAAAACAACTAGAAACGGTGAAAATCGGAGTTATAGGTCACGCCGCCAAATGCTCCAAAATATAAAATACCCGGCATGTACCGATAACCCTACAACGACAAGAAAAGCTGAAAATCGAAAGTTATAGGTACGCTTTCAAGAATGTGTCTCAAAACTAAAATCCTCAGACTACTTGCCAGAAACCCGTAATCCACTAGAAAAGTCAAATCATGAACTATAGGTAATGCTATAGGTAATGTGTCCAAAAATAAAATCCCTGACCGCTCCCAGAACCCCTAACGACGAGAAAAGTCGAAATCGTGAGCTATAGATCACGCCTACCAAATGTG